>JABBWB010000107.1:0-130615 GCA_016628085.1 Suillus occidentalis
TGCGTCATTCAAGATGCCAATGGCGGCCTAAGAAACAGCAGGTGTCTGTAATTGGAGTCTTGGACAGACAAGTTATTATTTCTACTACGAGCGCCCCATTCACCCTCGGACGACGTATCGTTGTTAGACCATTCTGGAGTCCAGCTGGAGCACAGACAGGAGAATCACACGAATTGGTTCCGCGGGATCAAACGTTCCGTCCTTACATGTGTTAGACGAAGGCGAGTGCCACCTTGTGAATTATAACTAAGACAAAAGAGAAACACCCCTGCTAATCAGTAGATGTGACCTCATTTGCACTAACCTCTGCCAAAGCTACCATACGATCATTAGGCACACAGGAGTTGGATAAGATCCAAGGTCGTGGCCTTTATGTCAATACACAAGGACGGTCGTCCGGCATATGTTTATAGATCAATTCATATTGGAAGGTGGCAGTCACGCCTCGACGGGACGCATCGGACAAGCTGCAACCGTGATGGCCAGATAGATCGTTCAGTGCGGACATACTGTACCGCATTCAATGCATCTCGATGAGACTCCAAGGTCAAGAACTTGCTGAGGTAGAGCGACTCGAGTGCGAAATCTCAATCAGCCGCTCATGTTGCACATCCTTTGAACAAACAGCTGGGCAGAAACCCAAATTCCAAGGTCATTCGAGGTGATGGAAATGTTGGTGGTAAGGACAAGATCACCCAGCAGCTGTTTGTATACTGATCACAGACATAATGCTTGTATCTGCAACGAGTCAGGATGTCATCGCATAGTGAAGTCAAAGACTCAGACCTCGGACGAAGTAACCCAAATATCAAGGTGACACTCGAACACAAAATCAAGGCGAGACTCAAGCAGTAGAGTCTGCAGGGTTGACATGGCCTATATGTACGATAGGTTTCCTATATCGTGGAGGCAGAAGGTAGCAAGAACATTAGATGAATAAGCAACACTTTACCAGAGGGTGGAGTCAACAAAGCGCAACGTTCACTGATGCATCATGTCCTTCTAACTACATTTCGTGAAGTCGTGCCCCGTCACCTTCAGTGGATTCAACGCTCTGATCAAATACAGTTACTGACATGTATGCTATACAGAACGAAGGGGCAAAACTGAATTTACGGTATCAGATGAGTAAAAGAGAAAATAGGTCGAAACCGTCCCTGAATGCAAATCGTCCGTTGTCGAGTACAGAACCATATCAAGTCCATGAGAGCGGTGTATGTGTACAGTAATTTTGAAGTCCATGATGAATACCTGAGCCAACGATACGGATGCCACCTTCCGCCGACATGGAATTAAAAGCTGGTCATTTACTCGGTCGTGACTGACTTGGCTCTACAGGACGAAGTGAGCGTTGAACACCAATTAACCACAACTCAAAACTCACAGGTTACGCGGGAAGTCAACGTCAAACCCGTTCTTGATAGCCAAGTGGTAGCTCAGTAACTGCAAGGGAATGATGTTCAAGAGACCTTGCAAGCAGTCCATAGTACGAGGAACACGGATGGTCTTCGCCCCAGCCTTGATTCCGGTATCGCCCTCGTTGCAGACCACAATGGGTTGAGCCTTACGAGCGGTTATCTGTTCGAACGCGGACTGGACCTTCGGGTATAGCGAATCCTGGGTCATGATGATGATGACCGGCATGTTCTCGTCAATCAAAGCCAAGGGACCGTGCTTAAGCTCTCCTGCAAGGATACCCTCTGAATGCATATAACTAATCTCCTTGATCTTGAGGGCGCCCTCGAGGCAAGTGGCATGCCTGAAAGAAATCATCAGTTCATCTTACAGTTTAGGTCGTGAATGAGAGCCACTGACTGGTATCCACGGCCCATCAGTAACAAACTGCGTGAGTTTGCGAGGACGCTATTGGCAAGTTCTCGCAAGCTCTGGTCATTTTCAAGGACACTCTTGATTTGCGCAGGGAGCGCACGAAGGCCATCGATGATCTGATTACGGCGTTCAGTGAAAGAGATCCGATCCTCCGATAGCTGCAGCGCCATCAACATCAGTGCAATGTACTGGGAGGTATATGCCTGCAGAACGCTCATATCAGATGGTGAACAGATTTAAAAAAAGGTTTCCATACCTTGGTAGACGCAACGCCGACCTCAGGGCCAGCGTTGATGTGAATACCACAGTGTGTTTCACGCGAGATCGTCGAACCGACAGTGTTGACAACGCCAACACAAAGAGCGCCACGCTCCAAGCAGTACCGCAATGCCAGGATCGTGTCAGCAGTCTCTCCACTCTGGCTGACAAAGACACAGATGTCGTCACGGAAGATGGGAGTCTTCCTGTCCAGGAAGTCGGATGCGAGTTCTACACTAACAGGGATTTCCGTCAGCTCCTCAAAGATCGCACGAGTTGCCAATGCAGAGTGGTAACTCGTTCCGCAAGCGCAGAAGACAATACGGCGGCCGCGGCGCATAATGTGCAGATAGGCACGCAGCCCACCGAGCGTGATCTTATAGTCATCAAAGTTCACGCGTCCACGCATCGTGTTGACGACGGATTCGGGTTGTTCGTAAATCTCTTTCTGCATGAAGTGGTCGAACTTGCCCTTCATGATCTCGGCAATCTCAATCTCGAGCGTCTCGATGTTGCGAATGGCAGGCGTCTCGGCCTTACCAGACTCATCCCGACGCAGACGGTGAATGTGCAGTTGACCCTCAGCGATGTGAGCAATGTCATCATCTTCCAAGTAGAGCACGCGCTTGGTGTGCTCCACAATGGCGGAAGCGTCAGAGGCGATGAAGAATTCGATCGGTTGAGGCATGCCATCCTCGGACATGAAGTTGCGGGACTGACGACGTGACACCTTGGGTAAAGATGGAGGTGCCAATCGAGAAGTGGGGGAAGTGGGAACAACAACTAGAAGAACATTTTAGCGAAAGCTAGATCAAGGGACGAGACAACTCACGATTTTCCACGGCCTTGGTATCAGCTTCCGCTCCAGCAAACTCGACATCCACGAAGTCAACTTTGAGTTTCTTCTCAGTCTTAACACCAATCAAGAGAGGTGAACCGCGACGGGCAGTGACGATCTCATTCGGGAAGTGGATAGACTTGAAGACCAAGGCGAAAGAACCCTCAAGTTCCTTCAGGACGGTCTTCACAAGAGCTGTGAAGGTCATGCGCTTGTCAGGCCGCGAGTCGTAGACGTATTTTGTCAGAATGGCGACCGCTTCCGTGTCAGTGTCAGACTCGAACTTGAAGCCACGCTTCTGCAGAACTTGCCGAAGAGCTGTGGCGTTGGTCACGATACCGTTGTGTACAACAATGAACTCGTTGTTCACATCAGAGCGAAGGGGATGGCAGTTGATAACGGATGGAGGACCATGTGTTGCCCAACGGGTGTGGGCAATAGGAGACCTGGGACATCACCGACTTGGTAGTGTCGATGCTAGATTCCGAGATACGTTGACGCAAGCCGGCAACCTTGCCAACCTCCTTGAAAAAAACGATCTCGCCAGGCCTGTCACCATCGATACCAAGGCCCGCAGAGTCATAGCCACGGTACTCTTGACGAGCTAAACCCGTGCAAAGAATCTCCAGGATCTCCTTGCGGTCCTATGATAGAGATCAAGTCAGTTGATGTAATATCAACGCAACGAAATCGCGAAGCGAAATGTAGGTAAAATTACTAAATATGGTTATCTAATCATAGCGAGATTTCAGGTCGCCAGCTCGAACATTGCGCGCGGAGTTGCATGTAGAGTCAACGAGAATAAACGCGCAGCCACGACGCAGAGCCAGAAATAGCTTGTATCGGGAATGTAACTTACCTTTTCTTTCAAGAAGTTGCAGTAGCCAAAGATGCCGCACATTGTGATGCTAGAGTAAACGGGTGTCTATATGAGCACGATAACGTTATGATCAGTTGGTCGACAGCACAGATAGTGAGCTCAGACAAACCTAATGTAAAACAAGGGCTGGCGTGAAAGGGCGTTGTCGAGGTCGGTGAACAAGAACAAAGCTTGAGCGACGCGGTTTAAGTACTCTAATTCTGGGTTGAGGGTGCGACAAATAATACCAAATAAATTGGTCGTGGCGGACACAGCAAATAGCATCGGTTCAGAATTTCCAGCGATGTCGAGGCTGCGCAAAATGTACGTCCAAGCCTTTCGGTTCAAATACTCAAGCGATTTGATTGAGGCACGCACTGCGATCTTTACAACATTCACAATCGCTATCAACGCTTGTTCGTTGGTTCCGTGCGTATAACGTCTTATTCACGCCTCAATCACCATCCCTCTGAGCTTCTGGTGCGTTTTCAGTCAGACATGCAGCACTAGAGTTTATGTATCGAGTCCTTGCAATCGACATAGCTTGTCATTAGGATCAAGTTTTCTGCCTCATTTCAGCGCCCCAGTGCCAGAAATAGCAAATTCAAATTCAACTTGAAATTACCTTCGCAACTTGTAACGGTGGCCATTGAGGTTGTTATTTCAAGGCGATCATTTCACAGGTTGCATCATTTTTGCTGCGCAGCAGATAAGAATAATTGCCTCCTTCCAGGCTATACATACCGTGTCTAACATTGGTTCCTTTTGGTGAGTGGGGTTATATATGGCGTGTCTTCCGCTCATCGATGTTTCCCAACTGCAAGGCCCTAGGGTGTATTGTGTGCATGTTGAAGAATAATTGCCCTAGAGTGTGGCTGTAGCTTGCGTTGTGGTAGCTGTGCCTGTGCTCAAGCGCTCGGCGCCCACTAGTTGATCCATATCAATTCGCTTGAGGACAATTATGTAGGGAAGAGGACTAACGCAGTCTGTCTTGTCGAGGTTCACATTGAAGTCTTTGCCGTACAGCAATATTTACCAATATTGCAATGTGACGACCGCCTTTCCATTTACTGCACCCTGTGACTGACTTGTGAAAGGCCCCCATTTACCACGGCCTGTGACTGACTCGTGAAAGATTCCCTAGACATAAATACTCAACCACACCATGAACACAATACCAGCACCAGCCGAATTACCTGACCTCCCTCCCCAAATCACTTCTCGATACATCACCTTGAGTGACCGCGGCGATCTGAACGTCCACATCCTAGAAGCATATCCAGAAACAACCACCCAATCAATCAAACCCCACCATCTGATCCTCCTTCTCCACGGCTTCCCAGAACTCGCCTACTCATGGCGCAAAGTCTTGGTACCCATCGCCAACGCCCATCAAGGCTATCATGTCGTTGCCCCTGACTTGCGTGGTTTCGGGCGAACAACACTGATAGGATCCGGAAGCGCCCACAAAGTACAATACGAAGACACCCTCTCCCCGTACCACATACTCAACATCGCAGACGACGTATGTTCCCTCGTACGAGCGCTCGGATATTCATCCGTTGCGATGCTCGTGGGGCACGACTTTGGGTCTCCTCTTGCAGGACACTGCGTCCTCGCGCATCCAGAACTATTCGCATCGGTCGTATTCATGAGCGCGCCCTTTACGGGCGTCGGTGGCCCAGCGAGTGGCGAGGGAAGCGATAAAGCAAAGGAACAACCCACCACTTCTTCAGGTTCAGACATCACCACCGCGCTCGCTGCGCTCCAACCTCCGCGCAAGCACTACACAGCATACTTTTCGACTCCTTCCGCCAATGCAGACATGCTCGGTCAAGGAGGAAAAGCTCTGTACGATTTTCTCGGCGGCTATTTTTACATGAAGAGTGGTAAATGGGATGGGAACGATATACACCCCCTACCTTCTGCATCTTCGCCTTCGCCCAGCATTAGTGAGCTAGCAATGGATCTTGCTACTCTCCCGGAGTACTACGTCATGCCGCTACACGAAAGCATGCCAGAAGTCATTGCCCGTCATGCTCGCATGGACGCCCGAATCACATGGCCTAAAGCTGAGGAAGTCGCTGGAGGGGTATACACTGCTGAATACGGTCGCACCGGCTTCCAAGGCGGGCTTAATTATTACCGAAGCGCACGCTCGCCTCCGCCCCCCGAGCGTATAGCCCAACTACTTGCTCTAGCCGGGCGACGAGTAGAGGTGCCAGCGGCGTTTATATCAGGGGCGAGGGATTGGGGAGTGTACCAAACGCCAGGGGCTGTAAGAAAGATGCGAGAGGTGGTGTGTGGCGGTGTGGGAGGCATGCAGGACGAGGATTTCGTTTTGATCGAGGGCGCGGGCCATTGGGTGCAACAGGAAGCGCCAGAGATGTTGGTATGTGAGCTTGTGAGGTTTTTAGGAAAGGTAAAAGCTTTGTAGACGTCGCCGATGCAATAATCCTAGGTTTGGGTGATGATCGCGATCATTCCCTATTTTTTTTTTGACGTATCGAAAAGCCCGTTGGCGGGGGTAAAATCGGCTGTCAATGATGTAGAAAAAAGGTTTCTGGGGTGGTGTACTGGATATCACGGGCACAGGACTCCACGGGCACATCAGTCCGCATGCACATCCAAGCCCGAAAACAAGTAGAAGACACCAATCCGGGCTGAAGTAAATTTGTTCACCGCCGTCACGGGCAGTCGTGTCCTTCGGTCCGAATCGTGCTGCTCGCAAGTTGAACATGAAATGGCCTCGTGGCTACCGGCTGGAGGCGTTGAACTGCTCGTTCTCAGGAAGGACCGCGTGCTAATTCGCAAGGCACGCTAGAAGACAGATTCTGGGGAGGCCCAGACTGGGATCGAACGGAAGGGTTGCGAAGTCTGCAAATAATGGCGTGTCCCGGTGACATCGCAAGATCACAGCGAGATGAAGCGAGGCCTAGGCGTCATGGCACAGCACAATCAGCGCAGCTGTACAATCACATTAATGATATCACGGGGAGATTATCTTGAAACGATATGCATGCAAATATCAGCAGCTTATCAGCACAGCTGTACAAACGGGTCGGCGTGGCATTTCGTGGTGTCGTCTAGCAGCGGAGTTAAGGCTAAACAGATCGAGGACAAGATTGTGGCAGCCATCGGAAAGGGTGCATGTCCGAATGACAACTATACCTACGCACTGCAACGAACGGCTGTACAAACGGGTCAGCGTGGCATTTCGTGGTGTCGTCTAGCAGCGGAGTTTGGCCTAAGATGATCTAGGACAAGATTGTGGCAGCAATCGGAAAAAGGCGCATGCCCGAATGACAACCATACCTACGCGGTGCAACGTTCAGCTGTACAAACGGGTGAGTGTGGTATCCCGTGGTGTGAGTCGCGATGCAGCGCAGTTTAGGCTAAGTTGACCCACCAGATCTTGAACAGGATTGAGGAAAGAATCGAAAAAGGGTGTATGTCCGAATGTCAAACCTACAGGCTGCCACGCACAGCTTTTTAAACGCGCCTGGGTGGCATGCTGTGGTCACGGTGTGAGTTGCGATGCTCTAGCAGCGGAGTCTAACCTAAGCTGATCTTGAAGGCAGCCATCGGGAAAGGGTACATGTGCGAACGACAACTATACCTACGCGGTGCCACGTTGAATGTGATCCGTAGATGCTGATCGAAGATATCCTCATCGTCTTGATGGTCGTTCTCATCACGTGACCGCGATGTGAGCTTGTTGCCAAGTATTTGAGGCAAGCTTTCGAGAGTAACGGCGTGTCAACGCGTTAAAAATGAAGCAGCGACTTGCATCGCGTGTGCCCCCGAGGCTCGACACATTTTCCACCGCGACAAGCTCGGAGTGAACACTGGTGTCAGTACTAGGTACAAATTAACACGGCCTCAAACCAAGCCCACCGAGGCAGTCGCAATGCCCAAGTCAAATCTCAGTCAAAGGCCAAGAACAAATCATACGGTCGGAAGCCGATGAGTAACGACAGGTACGTCGCTTAAATTTTTTGAAACCGATGAAGGAGCGCCACGATGAGGGCGGGAGGAAGAGACTCTCCCGCTTCGTTAAGACAACGTTCCCGCGCGAAGAGATGGACGTACAAAGCGCTGGAATCGGACCGACGACATAAGAGAAGTGTAGACTCGATCCACCCCTCCCGGATGACGCGCCGAATAAGACTAGACCAGGATAACGTATCGGTCATCGGGGTGGTCGACACGTTCGTTGAATAATTGTTTTGACCCAAAACATTTTCCGCGGATCTCAGGTACAGACTGAGTGCTCCTGAAACTCCCCCGGAGCTGTACAAGAAGGGGTAGCGAATCAAAAGAGTGGTTGGTCCGCGGGCGCCTCGAGAAGACTCAGCGTTTTAGTTCGCGCTGATCAACGCTGAGCATCGCCGCCGACTTTCAGGCACGTTTGGTGGGGATAGAGTACAGATTTGTTCAGATAGGGACTACGAGTAATGAAAGGACCTATTTGAGTCAACTATGTAAGAACAAGGAGATCGTGATCGGCGTACTTACGACACTTGTTGAGAATTGGGAATTTGTTATGATTGACGTTGTCTTGCTCCACTGTTACACGCGAAATACACGGATCCAAATGTTGGTCAAAGGGGTGATCGATGGGCAGAGGTAGTTGACCACATGGAATCTGTAGACCGGTATTTTAGATTTAAAGGTTCCGGTCGTTGGAAACCCGAGCTTGGCAAAATGCCTACTGCTGAGGGCGTCACGGCGGATCACGGGAGGGTATCCAAGACTCGGTCAACGCGCCGGATATGATAATCAGCATGTGTCCAATGCATGGCAGATCTACTCTTGATTGGTGGGAGTAGAAACGTGGTTGAGTTTAATGACCGATTTTATTAGACTTATCAGATTGAACTAATTTCGAAGATCTGCCCTACGTCTCTCGCGACCGGGAAGGACCTCCGAGGAGCGCGCCCTGGGCGTCTATTTCAGTCCCCGGTTTCGGTAAACATCGGACACCGGAGAAGTTGATCCAATTTAGTAATTTTACAATAAGCGCTCGTGATATGCGGATCCCATGAAGAACACTTCCTGATTTGGATGCCGACTTTATGGTGAGGACCACTGGGTGGTTCATACCTAGTTTATGGTAACATTCCGGACTATAAAAAATGAATTCGGGGTGTTAACTAAACTTGACAGTTTTCACACATACTTACTTCCATTCGGTCGTGCCTATGCAACGAGTTCGATCCAGATTGAAAGATCTGGGCGCCCTGCATACGCTCCTCCATGTCAATTATTCTTCTTTCAAACTTCATTTTCCGTTCGTTCAAATAGTCCTCCCCGTTCCAACTTCCTCTCCCTTCACTCTCTTCATCATGTCCTTGGATCACTATCCAATCCTTACAGACAGACGCTTACAGTCCTATGACTCCATCTCTCCTCCTCAATGGAACTACAACTCCAGATCTGACATCCAAACTGATTATACCTCAAATTCTTCATCATGGAACGTCAACCTCCTCAATAACTGGTCAAACGAAGTAGCATCTCCCTCCTCCTCATATCTTCGCCATCCCGGTCCATATCCATACACAGAACCCTCACAGCGCCAACCATCCCCCTTTGAACGTCATCACCGCTCCCAATCAGCTTCCACCTTCAAATTCGACGATGCTTCATGGGGCTCAACTCTCTACACCATGGATGACAGAAGTACCCCATCACACTCCATCCCACCAACAGTCACAAGCGCATCTCCCTCCGCACGTGCATCCTCTAGAGCTTCATCATCCAGATCACCCCCCGTAAAGCTCGAACAAGATGACGTTTCAGGCGCCGATTGCTTTGTCATGGAATTCGCTACCTCTGTCCCAGCTGCGCAAGACAGCGCCTCGTTGGCTCCCCCAACTGAAGTGCCCTTGCGCGCAACGCAAGCAAGCAAGGCAATGCGCAAAATGATGGGTGTCTTTCGCCTCAATCCCTTTTCAATGCACGAGGGTGGCGGTCAGGCAATGAGTTCCTGGATGGGAGAGGATGCTGGCCCATTAGACGAAGAACCTCAGGTGTTCGAGTTTCAACTCGACGTTGGATACCGCGACTCTGATGAGGAAGAGCTCGAGGAACATCACCTCCAGCCTCTCATCGAGGTCCCTGAACCTGCCCCAGATGAGAACACGAGGTGGGCGGAGGGTGACGAGTCTGACCTGTCCTACCCCTCGCATAATAGCTGGGCTACCAACGACCCTCCGTGTTATACTTTGCCATCGCTCAGGTCTTATAATTCGCATTCGCCTTCATTGTCTTCTGCATCGTCACGTAAAACGCCCCTGGATATGTCTGCCTCTGAGGTATGCTTCCAGCTGATCCACATCATCGTATACTAACTGGTTGCAGTATACCTACACACTCCATGGCTCTGGCAGCTGCGGTTCTACAACGGATAACCTTCCGTCACTCTCATCCATGGCCCGACGCTGGTCCATTCCCGCCAATCTCCAAGCCCCATTCATGATATAAAGTACCCTCACGTTGGATTACGACTAATGAAAGCCTTTACATTCGTCGAATAGTGTTGCATTTTTCTTGTTCTTGATCATCTTTATAGTCTTGAATCGTTCTTCGCTCACGGACAGAACTCAAATCAAATTTCTGGCAGGTTGGAACGCATGTAATATACATCATACGATACCGCATATCCCAATTATTCATCTTGTCACGCGATCTCTAGTTCCAAGTCAAAATCGATCCTCTGCAGGGTATACAACACCAAGAACGCTATCCCGAATGAGGCCATCTAAGATTAATTTCATTCCATGTAAAATTGAAATTATAAATTTATCTACTGCTCGCCGTCGACGTACGGCATGACGCGCTCGTGAGAACTTGTAGCCTTGCCATGAACGCCCATCCAAGCGCCATCAGTACACCCTCTTTTTCTGATAAGTCACATGATACACAGACAGTACAACGACATAGGGCTACGCCCCACGGGGACAAATATTAACCTCTGTGAAGAATCCGAAGTTGCGAAGCCAGCGTGTTCTACAACGTGGAGCGTGACTAGGTGTGCGCTCCTCCTCATTGTGATCTGGGGTGTGATGGACGTCGGAAGGGCGCAGGAAAATGTCAAGTCGGTCTGCAGCCAGCGCTTCTAAAAGGTACGGAAGCACGCCTAAAGTGCATGTGGTGTTGGGTGTGGGGAGGGTATCTGCCTAGAGTTTTGACTTGGGCGTTGTGCTCTCTCCCTGAAAAGGATCGGTAACTTGACAAGTTACCTTCACGAGTCAATGTCGTGTGAATGGTGGCGTAGAACTAGACATACGGGCGATGTTAGTACCTTGAAACACTCACGATAAATACGATCAGGATGTAGAGTCTAGGCCACACATTTTCAAAAAGGGGGTTACCTATTCGTGGGGCGAGCAAAGAGACTTATCTCGTTGGCAAGAATGACAAGACATGAGCAGAGTCTTGAAGAACTATCGGGTTATGCCGTAAATGTCTAATCGCCTGAAAGTCGCAGGCGTCGACTGCTAATAAACCAAACTGCTTTAGTTGTAGGCGCGCACACAAGTAAAATTTCCCCACACCTCTACCCTCTGGCTGCCGAGAAGGAAGAGATCGATGTCAGGGATTACCCTAAAGTCAACAGCGTCCATCTCCTCGGAGTCTCTGCCAACGTGTCTCTAGTCCGTTCTAGGAACAAGTCCTTGCGGGTGGTTAAAATCGTACTATCACAGCGGCGGTTGGTAGTGGCAGGAACGAAAAGAGGGGCTCTTAGTTTTTCCTTTGAACAACAACACTTTCGGATTATCGGTCCGATATTTTGGCGGAGTATTAAAAAATCAGCCACGCGAGAGCCACGAGAGCCGATAGCCACGAGATCTGTCAAAACAACCACGACCACGCGAGCAAAGTAATCCAGGCTATTGGTTAGGTCTTGTCAGCAACATAAATCACTCACAATCCACTCGACACTCCTCGTTATTCACCATCCCACTCGATTCTATTTGGTTCATGCTCGATACCGAAGAATATTCTCATGGCCGCCGAAGGAGCGTCGACGTCGGCGGTTTGGCGCTTGCTCTAGAAAACCAAGGCTTGGGTCATGGTTGGGGTGGATGGGAAGAGGACGAGCAAGGAGAGACTCGGTAAGCCCTCCTTTCTTATCTTTTTGATCGGGAATGTTCTTATTACTGTTTGATAATAGCTATGCCGAACTACTTAGCGATATGTACAACCACACACAGACTACCGTCAGCCACCATGTACATGACATGTAACGTCCATTTCTATTACGTTCAAGTCCCTTAACCGATCCCTTTATCAGCTCTCCAATCGTCATACCTCCACACACACGAGCCCACCTCATCAACTCTCTCGATAGCTGGCATTTCGAGCCCCAGAACCTACCCGAGGAGGAAGTCCTATTCTGCGCTCAAATTCTGTTCGAAAGCTTGTTCCGAATCGAGCGCATGCGAGAGGATATAGGCGTTTCCCTTGGTCAGTGTTATTTTTGTAAACATGTGACGACGTTTCTTATCACTCCGACAGACGATATCTCCGTGTTCTTGAAACATCTGCGGCCCCTATACTGTGGACACAACAGTTATCACAACTTTCAGCATGCTGTGGATGTATTGCAGGCATCTCAGGCATTTTTGTGTGCGGCAGGTGTCGTACCTCCTGTGTCAATACTGCTGGATAATGCCGACTGTACATGGAGACCAAACAAGCGGGGAAAGGAAAGCCCTCTCGCATTCGATCTCAACAACACATGCCTTTTTGCTCTGTACATTGCCGCCATCGGCCATGATGTGGGTCATCCCGGGTTGACAAACATGTTCATGGTATGATTTGCACAGCTTCTTGCAGAATACCACCTGACATCTATCCGCAGAAAAACGCAAAGGCGCCATTATCTGATGTGTATGATAACAAGTCGGCTCTTGAACAGATGCACTGTGCACTCCTCATACAAGCAATGCGGCATCACGGCCTTGGGAAGCTCTTGGATCGACCAGATTCCGGTTTCCGGAAGATGCTTGCCGGTATCGTACTGGCTACGGATATGAGTGTCCACTATCAGTTCATAAGAGACTTTCAATCGCTTGTGGACGGTAGGGAATATTCTTTGGAGCGGCGTCGATTGCTGCTTTGCCAGGCAATAATAAAGTGTGCAGACATTAGCAACCCTGTTCGTATCTTGTCATCTATATTCTATATCATTCTGACTCAGGCGCAGAGTCGGCCGCCCGGCGTCTCGCATTACTGGGCAAATGCCCTCATGGCTGAATGGACGTATCAAGCATCGCTAGAAAAGCGCTGGAGTTTACCGCCCTCCGTCACACCTTCCGAATGCCCACTGGATCAAGTCCGGGGACAAATATTCTTTATAGGTTCATACGCTAAGCCGCTCATGGATCTTGTTGCACAAGCTGTTCCCGGTATTTCGAATTTTGTTACTGCCTTTTACTTGCCTGATATGTCGGTCTTAGAAATGGAGATTTTTGCCTGTCAGTGCACTACCAATTTAGCCATGTGGATAGCCCGCAAAGAAGTCCTATCCTCCGCATCTGCAGATGATTCCCCATATCCACCTGTGGTCATACCATGCCTTCGCCCTCCCGAAGATTTTCTCACTTCTTTTCCCCTCACTCTCCCCGCATTCGTTCTTACAGCTGATGAGCCTGTTGCCTCTGGCGAGTGGCATTCTGCATATCCTCCTTCAGATTCCTCATCGTCATCAGACTTTGGATCAGAGGTTCACGTCGACCACCCGGTTGCATTCCCTTGCCTTTCGCCCCCCGCGTCTCCTGTACCATCCGTAGGCTCGTCATACGCGCTTGCTCCGCGTAGCTCGTCGTCAAGTCTCGCAAGCAATACAAGCGACGCCACACAAGCAATGCGAGCTGCATATTCGGCGAGTGTGCGGAAGAAGAAAAGTTTTCATCACCGGTACTCTTGGAATGTGACGATCAATCCAGGTACCTCAACGCCACCACCATTACTTGCCACCATTCCCAAAGCTGCACTGCTACTAACCGAATCGACATCATCAAGCGGAACTACTGTCGCGTCAGTCACAGCCATGGTTTCATCCCCCGTAGGTGATGGGAACAACGGAGGGTTAAAGGTGCCATGATGTGCCATAGGGGTGGTGGCATATGGTCCATGCAGCGACCTCGACTATCGGCACTACATTTTGCGCAATGCATTTGACATGCGACGATGACATGATTCATGTCGGGTGGAAACAGCCCGGACTCGCCGTGATTCGCGTCATTATTCTTGGGCTGTCGAGCAATTGCCGATAAAGGGGAGATACACTCTATCGAGTTTTTTCGATCTTTTTTTTTTATTTCTTTTTTCTTTTTGTCGTTGTTGTTGTTTTTGGCCCTATACTAGCGGGTTATACGAGGTCCACTGTACGATTGTTATTCTCGGAGGGGTCACTGAGTTCAAATAAATTTGTCACCTTTGGGCGCGATGGCTCCCCGCGAACACATGGTCCAAATCAGAAGAAGATCAAGTTGAACTCAAAAACTAAAGTGCAATATTGAAGCCAAAACGCACAAGGGAGATCTGCATTATGAAAACATGCATGTGGTAGCGGAATTCAGTATTCAGTAATTTCTTGATCGGAGGACGTCTTCACGGAAATGATTTATAATATATGTCGAGAGAACGTAAGATGAAAGATGCAGACTAACCTTGCTGTGAGCTCCACCCACCCAGTCAATCCCCGCAATTCAATGTTAGGTTGTGTACCTTCCCTGCAGGGATATGCGATCGGGCATCGGCGGACTTGACGAGGACGCGGTGAGAAGCCGTCACAGGTTTAATCAGATGACAACGTCAGAGCTGACAGATCTGTCTCGTAGCTTTCACGATGGACGTGACATTTCGAAATAAAAACGACATTCCGCTGAAACGCTTACCCACATAAGAGGTTTTCGAGGATCACCTCGTTGGAAAAGTGGCTCCAATCAATGCCAGCCACTTCAAATTGATTACAATGAATGTCAGCATGTCACGGGTGCCCCTTCACCTCATTCTATTTGTTTGGTAAAGGACAGGTGATCCCCATGAGCCTAAGCAAGCAACATTAATACCTCGATACAGGCAAAAGACTGCATCTGTCATTCAATGCCAACGAGAATCAGAAATCGTTACCTCAAGAGCGATATTAAGCTTCAAGTACTGGCCCCCATTCATTATTTCCAGTGCATGTCTTTAATTTCCGATCCATCCGACTCCAAAGGTCTGCTACAAAATTCAAACTCAGCGACTTTCAACGTAACTCAGATAATATCCCTCTCGCCTCAAGGTTCATCCACGAACAGCTTAGCCCACCACGTTCGCCATTTCGTTACGCACGAATAAACGTACAAAATAATGAAACACGACGCACTCGACTCATTTTGGTTAAAGACGTATTCCCCCCTTCGTAGGCTGTCGATCGCGAGCCCTTTTCTTTTACATGCCATGACCTCGCCAGAAGCCGTGAACCTTTCTTACTTCTGTTGGAAAACTCAAATTATTGCTTGATATGTTACCGCATGGTTTCTAGTAGATCTCGCTGATCTGCAAAGTCAGCGCTAGTCAGCAATCATGCACTAGCGTGGTTCACATGCGATATCCTCACTAGTATCAGAGCAGCTGAGGCACCGGCCAAGCACCGGCACTACTGTACGTTTAGTACCAACGATAAAAAATTATCAGTGGAAGCACCATATCTGATGATGATTGAAAAATGTGCACTGATCAGGACGCTGAAAATCACAGCGGACTACAATGCAGTGTGCATCAGATATCAGTGCCCAGCACAATGGACGGGCTATTTGTGATCTGCATTACAACAACAGTACCTGTGCCACAAGGGGTTCAGGACCAGACTAAAGACATCCGTGAAATGAACGGTGCGTACTGAC
Source organism: Suillus occidentalis (assembly GCA_016628085.1). Lineage (NCBI taxonomy): Eukaryota > Fungi > Basidiomycota > Agaricomycetes > Boletales > Suillaceae > Suillus > Suillus occidentalis. The sequence goes on from JABBWB010000107.1 coordinate 15,692, forward strand.
ATGCATCATCAATCAGTCTAACTGAACTTGACGTGCTCAAGATTTCCCTTGACTCATCTGATCAGATGTTGTCGTTATGCCCATTTCAGTACATAGTCATACAATGACACGGAACATTTATGCGCAGTGAGAACCGTGATCACCAGTGTAGAACAAGAACACCATCTGAGATACACAGCAATCTTGTGATTAACACAGGAATAATCACAACAAAGCACACATCTTTTCTAGAAAAACGACGTTAACATCAACTGTACTCGGTCCGTCTTACGTTGAGGCTCACCGCACAACCATATAATCCATCTAAGCCCCATATAACTCAAACTCCCATGGCACTTGTGAGTCTGGCAGAAGATCACTTAACCATATCCGTCGTAAACGACATGTCGCATAAATCTTAATGTACGACAAGTGCGAATATGTCCCACCAGGGACAGGGACGTTTGGAACTGGAAGCGTGACTGGATGATTGATGTCGTGACGATTGCCTTCACCGTCATCCAGCTGATTCATGCCAGCGAGCGTGCTAAAGTGGGGGATCAGGGACGGAAGGTTAAGCGCGATCGTGGACCATGCTGTCAAAGGACGAGACGAGGACTGTGGAAATGAAAGAGGCAGATGAAGCACCGGTTGTGCATTCGGAACTGGAGATATTGCAAGTTTGGGTTCCTTCTGATGAGAAGAAGTCAGTAGATGGGCATATTACACTATAGGTCTGCATCGAAGGTTGATCCTGAAGAATGGGAGATATCATGCACCTGAAATGTCGAGCAGCGAACTACACCGCGCCTCCCCAACTTGTCGACGATACCTATGTCGAAAGACCACTCCCTGCCCATGTTTCGAACTTGCAAATGAAGCCATTTATGCTTTAAGCCTAGATCTCTGTCACCGGCATCGGTATGAGGTGGGGACCGGATGAAGGTCATCCGGAGAGTTGGGGACTGGATATGAAGGACAGTTTGATGGAGGCCATAGCCAATATTTGGTTCATCATGGTCATCAAGTGCCGGTATCGAGCAAAGCACAGCAGGTGGAGACGGAGACGGCAGCGAGGACGCATCATTGAGAAAATGGATGAATGAATCTGCAGCGAGAGATTCGTCTGTCTGCTGTGAAAACAGGGAAAGGGGCTCGCTATTCGTAGAAGAGAATAGTGAGACAATGTTCGGCTGCACGGTGTTAGCAAACATGTAGCTTCATTTGTCTAGCACTGCCACTTGTGATAAGTTTATGTGCACTGAAAAATGAATTTATGTTGCATAACAATTTCCGTCGAAGTAAATGCACAACGAGAAATGACAATGTTGAAAGCGAGCAGTAATGTACAGGCAGTGCATGCTATTAAGTAGTGTGGGTATAGAGAAAGCAGATATCGAAAGCAATGAATCACGCAAACTACGAACTGACATACGAACGCACGGCCTGCTTGAGTCCCTTGAGCAGTTCTCGCTGCTTGAACGGATCATCTGGCAGCTTCAAATTACCCATGGCAAGGGATAAAAGATAAGTAAAGTCCGCTTGGGCGACCAAAGGTAGCTTGGATACCAGCGACTTCTTCTTCCGGTCGTCAATCTTGGCTTTGAATTGTTTCGCAAAATCCTCAGAAACGACTTCGGCGCGTTTGACTACATCCTCGGGCACGCCTGCCAGCTTGGCTACATGTGTGCCAAAGGACGAAGATGCAACGCCATCAACCAACTTGTACAGAAAGACAAGCTGCGGAAGCGTCAATCGATTAGCATTACACAGTGTAGAAATTTACTTGCCTCGTGTTTTTCGTCGTCGAGCATAGTGGACATGTGCATGTTTCTGATGTTTGGATGATATGCAAAATCATCGGTGAGCGAACCATAATGTGTTGCAAAGAATGCTAGCGGAAGGGTGCGGGTGGCAATTTCATGGAGGACAGCCTGATGTCGTACAAGGTCAATCAGAAAATCCCATGATATGCAAGTGAGACATACTCCAGCGATTGCCATACCATCCTGAATAAAGAACCGTCAATAGTGGGTCGCGGAGAGAGGGAAGACTTCTCTTACATAAGTAGAAGTGCCTCTTCCCAGTTCTCGAGCGAGCGTCAGCCAGATATCCGTTTAAAAGGGAAGATAGCATACCATCGAGGATAACCAACGATTTAGGTGTGGCATTCCGCAAGATTTTGCAACTATTCCTCGTTTGTAACCGAGAGACCAAGTTGAGGGACATCACTCACCATTCATCCAGTTCAACTTTGAACGTGCTTGAATTGGAAAACATATTATCATAAGCACCCATCCGTGTTAGAATAGCATCTATCGGACAAAGTCTGAATAGCGGTCAGTGAACGCATTATGTCAAAGGGGCAGCAATAAATCCTCACCGAGCTGACTTGGCGGGAACGAGCATGCCCAACTGCGCCATAATGACACCTGTGGCTGTCATGCGCATGACCTAGAAAAAAAATGAAAACAAATCTCTGAGGCGATGTAACTACCCACTGTGGATTTTCCACTACGCATCATACGATGTAAGCAACGTGTGCCAAAAAAAATGATTCCAACTAACCCCATGTTCGGACCTGTCAACAGCGCAATCCTGCCGAGATCGCCGCCCAATTTGATATCATTTGCAACAAAGCCCTCCCGCAAGCTCGCTAGTGTTGGATGTCTAAGTTCTTCAAACTCGATAAAGGCAGCATCGCCTTCCACGAACACTGGCCGACAGCTTGGTTCGCCCATCGCGACGGATGCCTTCGCGAGGCTGAAGAGGCAGTCGAGTTCGGCAAGAACACGTACGGCGCGGAGCCATGTGCCACGGTCGGTATCAAATTCGGCATAGAGACGTCCTCTAAAGGATTTTACCGCCGCTGAGCGGTTCTCGCGTCCTTCTTTGAGACTTCGGATTGTGGGCTGAAGGGAAGGCACAATCCAACGGGTAGCTGCCTGACGTATAACGGTAAGCGAGGTTCTCATGACGCATCCTGATTTACCCACCTTGGTACCACTGCTTTTGACCCAATCATTGGGGACTTCTTTCTCATTTGCCTTCGTCTGGACAAGATAGATCTCCTACAAGAAGGTATAACAATGAATGTCAGTTATTACGAAAAAGCGAGTCCTGACTTTGTTCCCCTGAGCGCTATGCCACCACGTAAGATTGCGCCTGTATCAGACTTATCAGCGCAAACCGCCTTCTCAAGAAGTGAAGACCTACCCAAGCTTTTTCTCAAACTTCTTGAGTTGCGCGTCTAGCTCCTTCTCAAGCTCTTCAATTTCACACATAACTTTATCATAAACCTCATCCTTGCCCGCAACAGGGAGAAGCTCATCTGTTTCTAAAATCTTATCATCAGTAACAAGGACCGAACAAAATGATTTATGAAAGATACGGCAACACATACCCTTATCCACAGTAAAACGCGATTCTACGTTCTTCAGATTGGGAGTCAGATCCGGTGCTGATCTCAAAAGTCCGAGGATCGTCTTCGAATCGAATGACTCAGAGCTGTCGGCGAGCTTGGCAAGGCCGCGGCTAAGCTTCTTGAAGGCCTAGGAGGCGAAGGGGAGTTAACATCAGAGATTGGACAGATCTTGAGAATGCATATCAAGGGGGTGGTTCAGAGGGTCACGCCCACACATCAGCCGCAGTCCACATCTTGATCCACGGATCTGATGTGCCTACAATACAAATTCATTTTGTACGGCAAGATACGTACCGCCAGCACCTTGACAAAATCTTTGACCTTGCAGTTATTTGCGTGAATCCTGGAAACGATCCGCTCCAGATCGGGGAGTCCTTTTGCGAGTTCAGTAAATTCTTGCTCGAAAGTTGCGTGTGAGATGAGGTCCTCCACAGCATCCAAGCTGCGGAAGAGTATATCAGCACTGACACGATCTCTTCAACCCTAAGGAATGCCGTACCGCGCATTGATATCTTTAACTTCCCGCAAAGGAACACACAGCCAGATCCTAAACAGTCGTTTACCTGTATGGTACTTCAATACCTTTTAAAATAAATGTAAACGCAAAGCCCACCAAACGGCGTGATGCATCTCCCCAGGAGTTTATGCAACGATCCATCTTCTGTACCTTCATTGTTGATCAGAACCTGCGTCACCACATCAATCACTGCCTGCCGGGAAGACTAATGAATGGCGGAATGACACCCACCTCAACATGGGCAAGTGTCTGCCCATCTAGCACAACACTGGTTCCTCTCTTCATTGGATCATAGACGTCGAAGTTCCGCATCGTAAGAAGGTCCTTGTCAATGTTTAGCTGACGGAGGTACCTATTTTTAGATGTAGCATTCATGCCCTACATTATCTTTAGGACGTCTGGGATACTCACCACATCAGCGCGCCCAGGGCTTCCATCGCAGCACGGTAACCCGCCATGTCTCGAATACACTGCGGAACAGCGCTCGATAACTCTGCGTCCTCATCCATCGCAGCTTCCTGGTCGGCATTAGCCTCGGAAAACATATTGTTGAGTTCGTTAATCGTCTGCGGGTAAGCAAACCCTTCGACGTCCCGGAGGCTGGTCCACAAACAAGACTCGGAAAGGATAGACTTCAGCAGGCGCGTCGTTTGCACTGAAAGATTCCCCTATTATAATTGCTGAAAAAGTTGAATGATATATAAAGGCGGTCAGACCGACCTTGGTGAAGATCACTTCCTTTGGCCGCAGCTGTCTCATCATCGTCTCCAACTTCGTCGTGCATACGTCATCCTCGAATGCACTTAAGCTGAATTGGCTCGTGGCGCTATCGAGGACGCAGACTCCAAAACTACTCATGCCATCCTTCCCGTCGGCAGACTCGCGCAGGGAAATACAATGCCCCGCTTGCTCATCAGTGAGAAGGTCTTCATCCACAAGGGTGCCGTTTGTGTATACTTTGTTGAGCTCCCTACGGACAATCTTCTCTTTGTCTTTTCCACCAGCGCCCTTCTTACCCTTGTCTTTTGCAAGGCGCATCTCAGCGCCAAGCGCCGTCTCTGCTTGATCCACACGGCCGACTTTATACCCTGTATCCCAATTTTGTGCTCAAGTTGCCAGTGCGCAGAATATCAACATATACGTACCCTTGCCGAGGAATTTGCTAGTATGCGGGGCTTCATGAGCAATCAATCACAATTGCGAGGGAGGGACTCACGCAGCCCAAAAGTTGAAGCTCATCTCAGGTACGCCGACCTAACAAGTCGTGAATCAGTGGTCCAAGGGGAAACGGGACAATGAAACCCACCATGGACATCTTCACGCGTTGAGTGAGTTTCAAGTCGAACTCCCGGTGCCCAATCCGCGCATCATCTTCATAGAGCTAGGTGTGAATGAGCATATAGGCTTACAGTGTCCAAGCAATGTCTCTAGCTCACCTCTAGGAATTTCCTACAGGCGGGATGGCCATGAGTATCAGTATGAAGGGAACGAGATAACACACCCTTTCTGGAAAAACAAAATCTAGTGGAAATTTACGCGTTAGTACAGTTCATATGCAACTGGATCAACTCATACAGTATCGAAATGATCCTGCTTGATCTGTACAAATAACGAGCGTCAATGACGCACTCATAAAGCATTGCATCCCGACATACCTCCCAAAACTGTGTAAAAACATCGCAAAAGCGTCAATATAACAGCAAAAGAGCAGGCACACCTGTGTTTCAAAAGGCGTGAAGTCTGTCCACGATTTCTTCGGGATATACAGCGTGCGTGGGTCATATCCAGGCTCGCCGGGGCGAACGCCGTCTTTCTGTGGACTGCATTAGCAATATGAAACTACTAGACGGCACTCGAGAAGACAGAACGAAGATCATGCCGCATATATAGGCATGTATGCGTTCGAAAATGCTTCCACCCTCCATAAAATGAGCGAGGCATTGCAAAACGAGGCGATATATTGCCTTGGAACGAAGTCATTGGAATGACTCACATCTCGAACATCGACCAAAAAGAAGAACGGATCCTCGGCAGCCTTTTTCTCGGTCTTCTTCTCTTGTGCACGCCGCTCTGCCTTTGTCAAGAACATAGTGTTTCCTCCCGGTCCGCTCGCGCTTCCTGCTTCACCGCCAGTAGCCTTGGACTTCTTCGCGGACGGGCGCTTTGGCTTCGCGGATTTCTTCGTAGGAGCATCTGATTCCTCACCAGACTGGTCGTCCGAAGTAGCAAACTTGGACGATTGTGAGCGCGAAGAGGCGCGTGACGATGAACGCTCATGCTCTGAGTCAGAGTCAGGGACAATAAAGTCATCATCATCATCATCATCAGAAGCTTTCGATTTCTTCTTAGATGCTATTCATGCTCAGATAAATCTGGGGTTGAACATGCAGCTACTTACGTTTGGCAGGCAACTTGCGGAACTTGGTCAAACGCGATGAGAATTGCGATCGCACCTCGGCGTCCTCATCTTCCTCGTCGGAAATAGGGATCGAAGGCGTAGCCATGATACGCGGTTTCTTCACGCGTCCACGTGAAGGAGAGGATGTGTCATAGTATTCAGGGGATGAGGTGCGGTATGTAGCTTGTGTCGTGCGCTTCCCTGCAAGACCCTCATCCTCCTCATCCGAGTCAGCTAGCACAATCTTGCGCTTCGTTAGGCGCGTCTGTACGGCAAGGGAAGTTGTGTCAGGAAAAGTCGCACAGTACTGTGAAGTAATTATAGAACACTTACATTAGCGCTCTTCGTGACCGACGCGTCCTCGTTGTCTGATAACATGTCGACATCTATAGAAATGGGGTCCGAGGTCGGTGGAGTGTCCTTGCCGCTCCCTGCATCAATGTCAATGTCGGAAGATTGTCTAGAGTCTGGTGTCTTGGGAGTAAATTTTGGTTGTATTTTCACAGCGGAGGATGTCTTTGTCGACCCAGAGGAAGCTTGAGTCCTTGGTAAAGTGGAACTTTTTCGCGCCGGCGTTGCGTTGGTCGCGTTCTTTGTAACTGCAGCTGAACTTGACAGGCCAGGTTTCGCAAAAAAGTTCATGAGACTTTTCTGCATCATGCTATCGTTAGACTTTTTCTTTGCTGGTATAGGTGGTACCATCTTGACGTGTTCAGGTTCTTTAGAAATATTAGCGTATTAAGTCGCGTCGGAGTGCGTTTGCACTTGTTTGGTGTTATGTCTACCATAATTTTGGCTTGATGATGGCATGATAAAACTTAAATCTCCTGCGATGCATCAATGTACTAATATCATAGTAGATATCATTATATGATGGGCAGGCTGACAATTGATACATGATGCCAATACAAACTCAGCAAATGCATAACTCTCCTTGTCCGCAAAATTGTTCAGAAAGAAACATTCAGATGTCCTCGTGTGAAGACTCAGCACATGTCAATGTAAAAAGCTCACAAATATAGCTTTCTTGGCACGTATTGCGACATGAATCCTTTGTAGACTTGGAAGTATTCGCTTCTCGATGATCATTGTACTAGTAAACCTAGTACTGGTGCAGAGTGGGAGTGAATCATTGCAAGTGCTTGTTGAAAAGAATAGGAGTTCACTGACCTAAACAGGCTATGATCAAAAGGGGCTAGCGGGCTTGCAAATGAATAAAAAATGGCATACGATCAGTGGCGTCACCAACGTCCCCCAAGTGATTGAAAGTGAACAAACTAGGGCTGTCACCGAAGCTCCATTTCACTAGACCCAGTACTGTCCTCCGAGTATACCCAGATATCATGCAGTGTCATGTAACTACAGGAACGAAAATAGAAAATTTAAAAATAACCATCAGATTACATAATATGGGTACATTGTTTTGTGTACAAATTAGCACAATGCATCAATATTAATTATTTTGGGCATGCGCTCGTTGAAGTCGATCATCGTCTCATCTTCTTCTGTTTCAGTCGGATCCCTGCTCCTCTGAGTCTCCACTCGTTCCTCACCACGCTCTCTTGTGCAAGATCACAATAATGAAACAATTTTACCTCTTAAGCTCTGCACTTGCTTTCCTTACTTCCGCTGTCTTGGTGCATGCGGCACAACAGGGTGCTACTTGGTCAGGTTCCCACTGTTACAAATTTCATCGTGCAAGGTTGACTTGGTGTGTAGCAACTCAACGACCCCATGTTCATCCCAGTATCCTTGTTGCAGTGCGTCGCATGATCAACATCTTCTGGCACATGAAATTTATCATCCGTTAAACTCTCCTTAGGTGAATACGGGTTCTGCGGTGATGGATATGTGCGTCCCTTTTTGTTTGTCTCAGCATGCTGTTCATCCTTGTCAATCTGTAGTACTGTCTCGGAGGGTGCAACCCCCTTGCGTCTAACACTCTCACCTCATGCAAATCCAGCCCTATGTGTAGCAATGCTAACGTCTGTTCATCTTCCCCTTTCGCGCGAGTGGTTCTAACGCCAATATAATATTTAGTACACGCTTTCGGATACCTCTCGCATCCTTAGTAACTATACCTACTTCAATGGGAACGCCTCCGAGTATGGTCAGCTTGGGATGAATTATTTTGCAAAAATGGTTTCACTCATGTATGCCTCTTGATGTTACTTTCAGACTGGGTTGTGGAACAGGGATCGATCATCAACACTACATCTGATGGCGAGCCTGCAATTGCGGTCCTCCTCACTGAATCCGGTGGCGGTACTCTTCTGTCCTCAACCAGATATGTACATTACGGTCAAATCACAGCTAGATGTGAGTGTTCATCTTTTCAAGGGGCTTTGCAGTGTAATTTCTCATTCCGTTTTTTGTTCAGTAAAAACTGGACGCTGGGCTGGCGTCGTTACCGCATTCATCACAATGTCTAGCATCAAAGATGAAATCGATTGGGAATTTCCTGGCAACCAGACAACCACCGGACAGACCAACTATTTCTGGCAGGGGGTCATTCGTGAGTTTCTCGCGGTTGTGTCAATCCTGCGTATGCGTTAACGTATTGCACGTCTTCTTCGTACGCTATCTATGCTCCGCCCACACCCGATTTTTTTGCTATCAAAAGCTGCACAAACTGCTGGTGTAATTGAGCCTGGTCTCACAGATACTTATTCGAACTGGCATGATTTCACTGTAAGTCTTCTGTTTTGTCCAAATGGTCGCTTCCTGTGTAGTTTTCGGCGAAAATGGTACGTACGCTCTTTCAGCTCAGTTCATGAGCAAAGAACGTGCACCCGTTTTCAATTGAATACTACTTGTGTGTCCTTGATATCTTGGGTTGCATGTACTCCTCGACATGCCGCTCAGTAGTCGATGCCAAAGACTATGGTTCAATTTGCTTACTGCCTGTTTTCTGTCTTTCAATTCAAAGAACGTGCTAACTTCGTCTCTTCGATAGATTGACTGGCAACCTGACTCGCTGACCTTCTTAGTGGACGGAAATTTGACACGCACGGTCACAGCTGCTCAAGCCACGAACAACGTGACGGGCGTGGTCCAGTTTCCCAACACACCCAGTCGCATCCAGTTGAGGTGGGTGTCTATTTATTCTTTATCATTTCTTGCTTTTGGGGTATCTGGTGTAGGTATTGGGTTGGTGTTTTCCGACTTTTAAAACTTTCTCTTGTATTACGCAGCTCATGATTTAAATCTACGAGACACGTCTGACACACTCCTTGCAGTATCTGGCCGGCCGGTATCTCTACCGAACCTCAAGGCACGGTCCAATGGGCCGGGGGTATGATCAACTGGAACGACCCTGACTATGTCTCTGCTGGTACGTCTTTTTGAGCCTTGCCCTCTACATCTTCTGAAATTTCCACAGGCCACTTCTACGCGCTTTTCCAGTCTGTCTCAGTACAGTGCAACGACCCCACCACGCCCAGTGCTTCCGACACGTCTTACGTATACGGTACCAACTCTTCGCTGGACCTGCCCAGCATCGCGTTCTCGAATGCTAGCACGATGATTAACGACGCGCCTGCTTTGATGGCCATAAGTGCCAGTGCGATGAGCATTTGGCTTGGCGTCTCGGTGGCGCTCGTCCTTGGTGGCTTGGTGTTGTAAGCTGACAGCAGGTGGCCTTGTCCAAGTTGTGTTTTGTAGGTGCTTTCCTAGATAGCTACTATGTAATATTTCAGGATACCCGAACATATGTAGTTCAAAAGTACGCAGACTCGTAAAGCACGCTGTCAAATATGTAGATATCGCTGCAATCAGTTTGCCATTGATGATCCGTCTCAAAGTACGCTACTATTGTTCACATCAGGCTCCACGATCACCAAGCTCTCGTCCAATACCTCCTTCCATCCTTCCCCTTCACAAAATTCAAGTTCCAGATCATGCATCTCATCCAAGAGGGCATCAACCGCCTGCCTGATCGTCCACTTTCTTTCCCCTTCCTCTTCTAAATGCTCTCCAAGCCCCATCGTATCATTCATTGTGCCAGTACTCTCAAATGCAGCTGGCATGTGCCTTTCGAACGCTCCGGGCAGTGGTAACAACAAATTGTACCCCATACATACCTGCACAAGCCTTATTCGGCGGTATGTGGCACGCACGAGAGACGAACTTTTCATCACCGTTGACATCGTCAACATACGCACATCCTCGCTGGACGATGCCGAGCGCTGCGAATCAGGTGTTGTAGGACCTAGATGAACGATGCGCGGCTGTGCACTGACTGGCGATGCAGTTGGGCTGCGCTCGAACCCTGCCTTGCGTGGCGTGGATTCTAGCATAGGAGGGCGCAGCGACATATGGCCTGCATTAAAAGAAGCTGATGGCGAACTGCTGATGAAGGGTGATACAGCGGAATTTATGCTTGATAATCTCTTCCTCGGCTTGGAAAAGACAGATGGAGGCCTATGTGCAGAAGAATAATGTGAACCACTCTGGGAGCAGCGGAGCAGCTCGTCGAGAATAGCGGCTTTTTCTTGTGCGAGCAACTTCAACTGGAGTATGAGAGGTGTACGGTAGCGAGAAATGAGCTCCAGGAGAGACCAAAGTGCGTAGTCGACGACTCGCGGTTTACCCGGGGGAGAAGGCGGGCGGCGGGCGTTGAAGGACACCGACGGTGAGAGGAAATACTCCTGAGCAGTAAAAGGATCAACTGAAGTCATGCTAAAACTCGAGCGAGGTGAGTGCATTGGGGAAGGTGGCGCAGATTGCTCAGAGGATTCAAGCGCAAACCGCGCATCTCCATCAGAAACCAGAGATCTCAAGACTGTAGCAAGACGCGTCCATATTGAGGGCAGGGATGCAGAGAGGTCATCTCCAGCTCTCACGATAATCATCTTGATTATTTGAATTGCAACTACCAGCGTCAAAACCTGTTCTTTATTTGATGATTCAGAACGATGCTTAACGTCAGATTTCCTTCGCTCTAGCGAGAAGGTTGATTGTCGGGACCGGCCTGGTTTTTCACAAGCTGCCATCGCATAAGAAAGAAGCCGCAACCATGCACTGGTGCGGGCTGCACGCAGCCATGTATCATGCTCTCCCACTGGCGACGCCGAAGCAGATGTTTCAAGCGAAAGAACGAGCTTGAAAACGACGCCGGACAAGAATTTATGTGATGGGAGCTGTTTCTCGATCTCGGCAATTACATCGGCCTTTCGAAAGCAGATGGATTTGACAAGGAGCGAGACCATGGAAGATTCCTTGTGCTCAGAGCTCCAAGCTGGTTGAGAATCCAACCCACTCCTGCAGATTTGTGTTACCACCAAATCGGAGAATATGATGTCGTTGGTGAATTGATTGTCAGAGGTCAGATGAGTTATGGCCTCGTAAATCCCAGCAAAACTGATAGCTGACGCATAGGCGCTCATGATAGGAGCAAGGTTCTCGAGAAGCGCAACTGCTTCCTTGGAACTAGGTGTACGTTCGACGAGACTGGCCTTTGAATACTGGCATAGGAAATCGACGACTTCATCTCCTGTGTGCGATGCTTCTCGCAGAAGAATTCTCGCGATGTCGAAAATCTTCTCCGTCGTAGTGTTGGACAGCTGGCCTCCAGCTTTAACGAAAGCAAGCGCCAATCCGAGATATTCTATCCGCATAGTGGTGAGATCACTTGGGGCCTTCGCTTTCCTGTGGAGCTTGTCCGCCAGAACAGCCTCCTCCTGCGATATCTCTGTAGTCAAACCGCCCACCGATTGCATCGTCACTGATTCAGGAAGCTTGGCCTTCGCGACTGCACGTAGGATGATCGTCCCAACTGCATCAATACCATCGCGTAGCACGTTCCTGGCCGATCTGGAAGCATTGTACAGTGCAGGTGTCAACAATCTAAGGAGCGATAGGAAATTTTGGGCTCTGGCGATGGAAGGGTCATGACCAATGACAGTTAACAACAACCGTACGAGATTGTCCATATCAAGTGTTTTCGTCTCGTACTCCTCGGGAAGATTGATGATCAGCTGTTGCGAATCCTGGCTACCAACCCTTCGGATAGCAGCCATGAATGTTTGAGGAGTCTCATCAGCAGTGGTGACCATCAATGCTTCCTTCTCCTGCAGTCTATTCATGTTTCGAATGCCAGAAGCATCTGGGCCTGCCATTGGATTGTCGCGACTCAGTGAAGACAGCATCCGAAAGACGCTCTTCACTAGCCAAGAGCTATTGCAAGTTGGTTCCAAGAGGGCGTGTACCACTACGTCTAGTGTTTGGAAGACGAACGCCTGCGGGTGGACAGCGTAGAAGCGACTGATGGCATACTCGATAGCCTGTCGAATTCCCTGATGGTGCTCTTGCTCCGTGTACACTTTCATGACAGATAACATAAAGAGGGAATAGCCTCCACCAGACGTAAAGAGTCGCCTGAAACGGGCACTAGCCACCATTAATGCTACGGACCTACGGTCAGATATAACCATAAGAAAAGAATCTTAGCATACCAATCAACGACTGGCTGACAATCCCAATATCATCTCCATGTCTGAGCAAGATTCGATTCAGACCATCTATGAAGATGGTCAATTCGTTGCGATCACTAAGATGCCTTGACATGGATCTGAAAACCTGGGCTATGAGCAGAAGATGACTCCGCGAAAGCATCAAAGAAAGCGTGGTCAAGATTGACTCTGGTCCATGCCGCTGAGCAAACAACTTCCGCGGTACAAAATCTGGCAACTCCAGAAAGCGTGCTGCTGACAAGGCGTCCGTCGAAGGCAGAATGATGTGCTCCATAGTCTTCCGAATAACTTGGACGTCCTGGGGACTTCGCTTTAACATAGACAGATACAACTGATTCTGAGCCACGCGGATCATTGTGATTGATATCAAGGATGGGGAGATCTCGAATGGACTCTCACTGAGAGATAGAGCTTTCGGAAACATGGGGCCAGGTGGAGACGACGCCGTGAACCACAAGGAGCCGGATGGAATGAGGAACACATCCATCTTTGCTCGCCGAATTTCCCTGATGGACATCTCGCTGACTTGCGTGACTAGGTTCGATAACAGAGCAGCAGCAAGAGCGAAACTGCGAAGTGAATCGGTCGAAGTGGCTTCGCGAGCAACAAATTTCAGGTATCCAGCAAGATGGTTAAATGTGTAATGAGCCATGGCAGGAGGGAGGTGCTGATTTAGGTGCAATAAACCTCGGACAGCCGTCGTGGCCACTTCTTCATTATTACTGGCAAGCAAATCGAGGATGGGTCGAATGAGAAGAGCTGGCTCATGCCGTAATAGATCTACGACGCTGTCACGAGCCGCGCATGAGACGTCAATGCAAGCATCGAGAGTCAAAGAGACCAGTTGGGGGAACAGATTCCCGAGTGCCGGAACAAAGACCGCGCGGCGCTTGACGCCGCGGTTTGTAGGACCTGACGATCGTCTGCTGAGGTGGCCATCAGAAACATCACTATTGGAACGAGGTTTGGTTGGCGTAGATGTTGTGGATGATAAGGGTGAAGATTGAAGGCGCTCCGTGGCCCCAGCGTTTCGATCTTGAAGATTACTAGGCAACAGTGATAATGGTGTCTCAACCCATTCGCGTTTCTTGTCCGTTGGTCGTTTTTCATCCAACCATCCCACTTCGGCTAAGCGTTTACGTAGTTCTTTAGGCATATCTTCATTACCATTGTCCTCCTGCTCTGGAACAAATAGGCTTAGAACCAATGTCGGTTGGAACAAATGGCAATGGGTCGCGAGCTAACTTGAATGGTCGACGATGGTTCTTATCCGACAAAAAAGGCTGAGACAGAATCTGGAAGCGCATATTCACCAGTATGTCCAAGCGTTGGATTGCAGTGACCTTTACAGCGCTGTCTTCGCTGTGAAGTCAATGTTAAGACCATGCGTTACCAAATAAGGTTCTAACTCACTCCCGCAAGTCGTTCCTGATGAGTTCAAGTATACTGTGTGGAACCTTCTCTGCACACTGCATGGCCAGGAAAGAAGCCTGGAATAGTCTCATGAGAACCGTCGCTCGTCATTTTATAGGTAAAGCACGCACTGAAATCACTGCCTGCGGTTCAGCCCAGTCAAAACATCGCGCCCACAAGGAAGGTCCTATGAGCAAGTAGTCTTCTGGTGTAAGGCAGGCAGAAATCACCACCAATAGATTGAGCGCTTGACGGGTGAGGGATTGCGACAGGGACGACAACAACAGCATTCTCTCGTGCAACGCATCCGTGAGGATAGTCCTACATTCAGTGCCGTCCCCAGAAACATCGTTGGACAACAGAAACATTGTACTTTGGCGCTGTATCTTTCAGCATCAAGACAAATCCAGCGAAATAAACCTCTACCTGGTAAGATACTCGAAGGCTATCTTGTGTTGAAGCGTAAATATCTTTGACATTGTCCAGCGTTCGCGAGATATCGCTGAAGACGTCATCATCAACAATCAACGATGCATCTTCGTCCACCACAGCTCCGATATGCGACTGAAGCAGCCAACCAATCGCTGATTGCAGCCAAGTCGGACTTCCCAAGTTTCAATCCTCAGTTACAACGAGGAAAAAAAAGTACATACCGCTTTACGGATCGCGTAAGTAGTCTAATTTCTGTGAACAAGGTCAGATAGAGGAAGCGCATGGCGAGTGGCAGCAAAGCAGTTCGTTCCTGTATAATGTAAATTAGACCATAGCCCATAAACCATCTGTCGAAACCATATTCACTTTCGCTTCTAATAGCACACCTAAACGCGCTTCCAGTATACTAAAAAACTGGGTTGGAGCAATGGCCGAGTCGTCAGGGTGCTGTAAATTGGATTCAGCACTGTCTAAAATATGTCAGCTTGAAATAAACTCACCAAAAAGTCTTTGCTGATTCGTGGTACCGCCTGAACGCGCGCAATTAACTCAACTACTATAATCATCTGTCCAAGCCTTGCTTGCGCCCACTGCCTCTTGGACCCAGATTGTGGGATGACAGTGGGTTCGTTCATCAACGCAACCAATATCATCTCTATATCTCTCGTCCAGAAGTCCGGAAGGAACACCGAGATAGCAGCAATAACTCCCAGTTGACGGCCAATCGTGAGCGCCTTGGAAGATGCTGCACAGGTGAACAGTGGTTTGAAGAATACTTGAGGATATGTGCGTGATGCCTTGTCTAGGATACCCGTGAGTTCCGGAGAACGCAAAGATGGTGGATCAGCAACTATTCTCTGATATTTTATCAGATGTACACCATGTAATCGTGAGCGAGTCGGAACACTCACCTCTTGCAAACACGGTATGGACAACGTGAACAGCTGACCGCGAAGCTCGTCTGGTAAGTGAAAGAGTGCGGTAAAGGTTCTGATTATTGTGGGCCATTCACCCTCAGCAATCTGTTCAAGGAGGAACTGTGAGTTATACTCCTTTAGAGTAATACTAAGAAGTACATACAAAGCGTTGCATCATCTTTTCCAAAGATGTCTTCCACTCAGACGTTTCCAGCAACTGCACGGTGAGAGCGCAAATGACACCAAACATCTCGTGAATGGTCCTCTCAAAGCAGAGCAACTCGATCAGGAGCCTAGACACGCTGGCGCGGGCATCCGATGCCCGTTTCCCGGTCAGACACATCATCTCAGGAATGACACGCGATTTTAGGATATGCACGACGCTTTGCATATCCAGATGCTCCGACTTTACACAAAGGAGAGCCGCAGCATGGGCGAATGTTATGACAGCTCGGGAACGGATATCTGAAACCAGAGGGGAAAAGGATCCTGAGACGGGTAAAGGTGCCCAACACTCCTGTATTATTTGATTGCTCAGCTATTGCCCAGCAGGTTTAAGAAGGAATTTATACCTGGAGGATCTCATGCAAGACCTTCCGCTTCATGTTTAGAGGTCCATGATCAAGACACCGGATCAAAGCTTCAGTGACTAAAGCTTCCCTCACTTCTGACTGGCTCACACCGACCAACATCACCGGAGAGCCATCGATCTCTGCTGCAGCGAGAAAGCCCGCCATGCTCCCACACGACCCGCCGCGAAGTTTCGAGATGATGTCCCTTAGAATAGCCGCTTCTCGGTCGTCTTGTATCTGGAGCATCGTTGTAGCTAGCGCCTGTACTAGAGAAAGGAACGCATGGGTACTCGGGAGCTCAATGGGGCCAGTACGGGGAAATAGGAGTGATGTAAGAACGCCGAGAACGCGAGTTCGAAGGATGGATGGTACAGACGCAGCGTTGCAACACCAAATACATCTTTCGATAGTAAACTACAAAATTATGAGCAGCCTGAACAGGCAAAGCGCAACGTTGTGTCACGTACATCATCTGACGTCGCCTGCCAGGTCTGCACAGCAGCCTCGAAAGCCTCAATAGCAATCCACCGCTCATCGTCCTGATTACTCTCACTCGATAAAAACGGTGTCAACAAAGCGGAAAGAACAAGAGTTTCGTGAGGAAGATAATTTGAATTCTTCGACGCATAACGAAGGATGGTCTCATGCAGCGTCATGACAAGTGAGGAGTTCTGACCTCCTGACACTGTGGAGGAAGGCCTCTTGACATTAAGTCCTTTCTGGGTTGTCTGAGTAGGCACCATAGTACTCCCAGTGGCGAAAGAGTTCAGAGTTGTACTCGACACGAAAGGGAGGTGTAACGAAGAGCCAACTGTGCCTAATGGCCCATCTCGCTCATTTTTGCCCTGCCTTGACAGACCCGGGACACGAAAGGACCAACAAATTTGGAGTAGCTCTTCTGCAAATCGACGGGACTCGTCCACTGCAGCCTCACGTACGTGCTCTACAACATGTCGGAAGCCAAGCCGCGGAAAACGAGATGGCTTGGGTGTCTGTGGTCGGGAAGGGCTTTGAGATATCCGCGCAGACGGGGTAGGCGAAGCTGAACGAGGTGCTGCCAAGACGTGTTGCCGCAGTTGTTCCCAGCGGACCTTCGAAGGTGTTCGAGTCGGAGCATTACCCGAGTCAGATCGCTCGGTAACATGCGACTGAGTGTTGGAAGACGAGCTTGGTGCCTTGAAAGCATGGGTAAACGCAGGGGAGAACTTCTTTTTGAAAGGAGGGGAGCGCGCCGACTTTTGCTCTTCAACTGCGTATGACTGTGGAGACTCAACTTGAGGTTCTTCCATCCAAGTTTCTGATTCTAAGCCTTGTTGATCTGAAAACGAGTTGCTGGTATTGCCCTTCTCCGAATCAATACCGGTGAGTTGCAAGGTTGAAGTTCTAGATGGAACACGAGCATGCTGCGAGCTGCCAACGTCTTCCGTGACGGTGTTGGGTAATGAATCGAACTGCTGACTCTTGCTTGATGATCGGGAAGTCACCAAAAACCCTTTCTGTAAATCGGAAGAATGTAGGTGTTTCTGTAAAAGTCTTGAGCCAGTTGGACGACTCGGACGTGAATGCAAGCTCTGATTTCCTGACATTCAGAAGGATGCTTTTCGCCTTTGAAGTTCTATAGCGATAGTGTGGTAAGCTGCCCTGGATCAGTACTTGCGTGAGCAGGAGTCCCAGGACGCTCAGTGTTAACGATCTCAGAGTCCGTTCGGGTATGCGCCTTTTATGTAAACGAATTTGAAAATAGACCTCGAAATCCACGTTTATTATCTTCAGATTATTTCTTTCAACAGCACACTTTACAAAACCCATGATTATAAGCCCCTACAGGACGAACAAAACAGCGACTACAGGGAGACGGAAGATAGACGTTATGCTTAATTATTATTAACAAAGACGGAATGACATCTTCTCGATACGAACGGAAGTCCGAGACTGAAAAGTGTTAGCAAGCAGACGGCTAAACCACATAAATGACAAACTTAAAACAAGAATCGATAGCATAAAGTCTAGTGCACGAGTCTTATTCATTTGCCTAGAAGTCCAACGGGTCCATTTCTTGAAGAGAGTGAAGCATTAGAATTACGAAGAGCACCAATAGGGGGTATGGTAAGTCCATCCAGAGGAAAAGTGGATCGATCAAGCATAGAAGAGTGGTGTGAACTGTGCGGGTGTGTTCGCGCGCGTGAAAGAAGAGAACGGTGCACGAGACGACCTGTATGGACGAGTATCGTTACTCCAGCTGCGTCAAAGGGATTAGCATTGTCAATTTGAGGATAACAGTTCTACCTCGAGCTTGTTGCGGAGCTGGATCTGGAAATTGGATCAGCAACATGGGCCTTGAGGCGATATGCAACAGGGTGGGGTGCGAATGAGGCAGCTTGAAAAGTATCGCTGGGGAAATCGGGAAGGGAGTAAAAGTCGTTGACAAAGGAATGGTGCGCAACGGCGCTGTGACCAGAAGCCAAGGGTGGCAAGTGGCGGGATCCAAAGACAAAAGGAGCAGCACAAGGATTAAGGCCGGCATCAGATGTTTTCGGTAGCATGGGAGACTGGGCATACGCAGCAGCAGTAGAATTAACCGGATGAATATTGTCTTGGATGAATCGGACTTCCAGACGTGAGGTCCCATAAAACTGTCGTTGAAGTGCGTCTTTGGCTTCCTGAGCATCGAAGACATTCACGTATTCGACTAGAGCGGTTGTGGTTCCATTGCCGAGCATAGCACAATCCATGAGCTTCACCTCCTTGATGGGACCGAAAGGATAGAACAGAGGATGCAAGTCACTGGCCTGAGCAAAGAGAAGAATCGGCAAGTTCAATACCAACAACTTCGAGGAAGGTGCCAATGGGATACTCCATTCCCTGGAGGCGTGTTTTGGTGAACCTGATGGTCGGAGGTGCGGGTTGGTGATCGAACTCCATTTCCGGAAGTGACGAAGGGTTTGAAGATGCCAGCATCATCGTCCTGTCTGCGCCATCTAAGAAGCCTGTGACAAAGAATAAGTCAAGGTAGAGTATTTGCAACTGGATTTGGCTCGTACCTTGAGAACGTTGTACGACGGCCCAAGATACATCAAGGGTGTGTCCTCTGTGACGTGTCAGTAAGTTAAGCCTTCAATCATGAAGCAAATACTCTATACTTCATTTGCGTTCGCGAGAGTGCATTCATCGCACGTTTGGCTTCCTCATGAGATGACATTACCACGAACCCGCGACGGCGAGATGCGTTATCGACAGTAGCGAGAATCACAGCAGTGCATGACAGTGCCAAAACGCGAAAACAAGGCGGAAAATTCGGGCCTAGTGACTCGTGAGCATGAAAAGTGCGAGGGCTAAGAATAGGCACACTTGGTGAGATCAAAGGGCAGTCCGAGCACGTAGAGGTTTCGACGCGCATCTGAATTCTTGCCAGTGCTTGGAGACGACGTTTTGTTATTGGCGGCAGGTGTCACGGTGCTTTGAATGGCGCATATATGCACTGTTCAGTTTCCCCGTATTGAAAAGCACTCACATAGAGGATCCACCGATGTTATAACCAGACATACGTAGAGCTTTCCTGTTGTGTGTGGTCAGTTGGTACGGTTAGGTGAGAGCGTACAAGTCTTGCTTAAATGCATCGTGTGTGAGAAAACATAGCACGCAGTACGGCGTGTTCATTCCATCACGATGGATCTCCGCACACTGGACGGAACCTATACATAACTTAATCTGGTGCAAACAGGAAGGCGACAGAGCACGAACCGACGACGCTACTAAAAATGGATTCGACATCCTTCAATTTAACTACGCATACAGTCAGACCAGCTTTTTTACCGCGAATATAGACCAACCATTTTCGGGGATATTCTCAACCTTGATGGCAAATGTATCGCGAGTCATGGAGGATGAAACTAATACTGTGATAAAAACAAACGATTGTGCTCGGCAAGAAATAAAGAGGAAGAGTGCGATGTCTAGCTGTCGTCGTAAGTGACACGAAACCTGCAGCGATGGAAAGAGAACAAGAAAGAACGGCAAAGTCCGCGAGTAGTTTGGTTGTATTTATGCACGCGACGACTCACGTGAATTTGACTTCATTGTGGCTGAGCGCTAAGCGCTCAGGGTTCTCGGTCACCATCTAAGTAGCAACAAGACAGACTGCTGCTGCGGACGGCAATCAAATATACCATCAATTGGTTGAATCCAGGTTTCAAGCATGTCCAGAAATATCCTCCTCCACCCAACCCTACCGTCCTCGACTCAACTAGCGTTGAGACGCGCAGGTTACGAAACACTCGACGATCTTTCTAGCACTCCTGTGGAAGCTCTTTCCAAGGGTGCGTAGCATGTTCATTTCCGCCGATCTGGCTAGAGGAAGACATAACCCCGCAGAACTGGGGATTGATATCTCCGACACGCAATCCATTATCACCGTATCACAACGGCCTCCGGGACCACCTTTGAGTCAATCTTTGGCTTCCTTGATATCTAGATCACATATTGTTGCGTGCAGTTACGCTGCTGTGAACACGGCACTCGGTGGCGGTCTTCCGAGGGGACACATACTGGAAATATCTGGGCCCCCAGGCAGTTTCAAAGAAACTCTTGCACTAGATTATGCTCGAATTTTCGTCCAGGCAAACGAGGAGGTGATATTTATTGGTATTGTATTTACGTTTGACGTGTCAGCCCACCTTTCTGAGAAATGGGGCATAGATACCCAGAATATGACAAGCCTTGCAACGATCAAGAAAACCTTTCACAGTACGCAACACGTCACGCATTTCCGCTGTGGTGAACAACAAGAATAACAACAAAATAACAATAGATTCCTCTGCGGCTGCTAACTACCAGGACCTCGTTCGTTATGCGCACCTTCATACCCTCCCGGATCTAATGATATTCATACACAACCTACAATCTGAAATTCACGCAAAGGTATGCAACCAATCGATAACGTCAAAACTAGACATGAATAGTCAGATAGACGGGTCTTCTCATTCTCAATTCGATTTCATTTCCGTTTCTATCTCATCCAGATGTTCAGTCCTCTAAACGGACAGCACTGCTGGAGAAGATCCATCGGGTATTTTTGCAAGCAAGTGCATTAAACAATCTGACAGTGAGAGCAAAGAGCACCTCGCCATGATCAGTTGTCTCATTCCAATCATAGATTATCACAACGTCCCAGATGTCAACGAAATTGCTCAATGCCGATGGCTCTCCTGGAAACTTTGAAACAGGAGCAAAAGCTGTGATGGTACCACAACTAGGTAAGCTCGCTAAAAACAAAGATGTCACATTGCTCATTCATATGCACAGGTTCGACCTATCTACCAAGCGGCCGATCCTATCGATTGGTAATTGTGCCAGAATCACGAACAACAGGGCAAGACATGTTTTACATAGATGGTATCTAGTGTTAACTTTCCGTAACAGAGTAGTTCAGCTTCTTTCATCTCCTGCGCACCCTTCAGGACAGGCCCGGCACCAATATGATCTATGTAAGTGCAGCCCGTACATGCCACATCGATAATTTGATGACAATTGTATCGCCAGCACATCATGGAGCATGAAGTATTCTCCACCGTCCTTCGCGGATCTTGGTATCCATCTTAAGCTTGAGGTGCAGTGATAACTCTGTCAGGTGCGATAATCATATCCATCTTCCAATCATGGTCGAACATCGGCACTTGTCCGTGTTCCAAAAGTTGCTGCTCCAAAGCTAAAGCGACTTGAGATTACAAGTTAGAATGTACTTCCGCGCTGCTTGTGATGTACCAACCTAGTAATGGCTTCGATCGCCCAGTAGAGGAAGAATATGATGTTATGAATCGATCATAGTAGCCCTTTCCATGCCCGAGCCGCGAGAGCGATCGGTCAAAGGCAACGCCTGTAACGAAAGAGGATGATCTCTACGGATCGTGTTGATGCATGCATAGTACCCACCCGGCACGAGGATTAGATCCAAATTGTCGCAGTCTGCATCGAAAACTTGGGGCAATAATAAGCTTGCATGACGACTTTGCGCGCAAATTTGTCGCACCACTTTGACGTTTTTTACTCGACCACTCAGGCGTCGGTTCCGGAATGCCCCATAAGCCAGACGGAAAGCTGCGATAGTCCTCTTCAGTGTAGACTCGTACAAAGTCCATGGAGCCATCGCAGGATGCGATGCTAGGAACGAATAAAGTCTTCCCTGCCAGTGATAATTTGTATAAACATATGCTATCAGACTGGGGGAAGGACGACGCACCTGAATCTCCAAGAACGTTCAGAATCAAGGAAGTCGTCTGAACCTCGGCTGCCGGCATACTAAGATAACAGCTGACAGTCTTGCATTGCTGGAATGCGGGCAGCGACAGGACCTTTTTGGTAATGGCTCGTGCTTCACGCAGAGCGTGTTAGTCGTGAGTAGCTCAGCATTTAGTATTTGATAGTCACATTGCAACTGGATATCAGACTGGGATAATTCCCGAAGGGTCGTGGTGATCGCCTTGCGTAGTGCTTTTTTATCAGTGCTTTGAAGGATCGACATGAGTTCCGCCTGCCCAAAAATATGAGCGAAGATCAAAGTTCGGTCGAGCAAGTCTATCAAAGTCGTCTCCAGTGGGTCCAACAAGTTGGCTCGGTTAAAAAAGCGCAATTGTAGATCCGCGAACAATGCTCAGTCGACTATGATGATCGTGGAGAACGGGCTTAGGGCGCCTATGCTCCGCCTCTAGGTTATTAATATTATTTGACAACTCTGACTTGTGTTAATTAGCGCCCATGGAGACCACGTCTCCAATAGCCCCATTTCCTCCAGATGAACATCGCAGTCGCGCACCAGAATTTTACGGCTTTGTAGCCTGGACTTCTACATCTGTTCTGTTTGTCTTCTATGTGCTGTGGGCCCTGCTCCCAGATGACTATATCGTTTGGCTGGGCGTGGAATGGTATCCGAGTAGGTGAGTCACGCAACTTCATGCATGAGAAACTCGCCCTTATTGCGCATCATATCGAGGGAATGGACTCTGCTTCTCCCGGCTTACTCCATTGTCATCGTACTTTTGACGTACTTTGTCTATTTTGCCATTGCCATCGCGCGTACTCCAGCCTTCTCTGACCCCAGCACGTTCATTGGTGAGCAATCTCCGAAAATAATATCTGTGGCTAAACAGCAGGTAGATACCAAAGCACACCTTCCTGTGCTGAGCGCAATACAGCAATTCAAACACGCGGATCCGGATGTTATCCCTGAGCTGTACGACATTCCAATCGGAGTCGTGAATCGTGTGGTGTATGGACCGCACCGTCAAAAGAAAGCTTAAGCACGTTCGACAAAATTCAAGCTCAAGCATCCCCTAAAACCCCGTAATATAACATTGCAGCGAATTCTAGAATATAAATGCTACGTCGGATCTGTGCATTGTGTTTTTAATATTTTATTAAAACCAATCAATGTGCGGTCAGTCTTTGCATTAATAGGCAGGCATCCAGCCTCCTGTAAATAAGTAGACGTCATGTGCGAGTTGAATGAAGGGAATGGCTATTTTGTGGAATGATTGAGTGGGTTGCACCGAAAGTCATTCTACCCCACTAGAAATCAGTGCGAATTAACCCCCGAGCGGGGCAAAGACGGACCTGACTGGGGTGGTAGTGACGAGAACCCGCCTCTGCATAATCATTACTATCGTCGTAACGATAAGCCGATGCCTGGCTCAATGACGATGAGGGCGCCGCTCCTGCCGGCAACGCCACCGAGAGTAAAGTAGGGCAGGTTCTTTTCGATTCGCCCCCACCCAACGATTGGGAGCCGATCCACTCAGTGACGGGTTGCGTCCTCGTGGCGAGGCTGTGCGGAATCCACCTAAGTCTTGTTGGTGGCCGGCCGGTATCGTGAACATGGTGATTTACGAGAGGCTCCTCAAACCCAACCATAAAGTTGGTGCCCTGTGATGGGCCTTCCATTAAAGAGGGGTTAATGCCGTGTGTCTTCAGATGACGCTTGGCGTTAGATCGGACTGCAAAGTGTCTATCGCACGATGGTACCGGACATTTGAAGGCTGTTAGACGCTGCAAAGTCAATTAAAGAGCGATTTGCTGGACTACAACGCACGTTTGGCTCCCGAGTGAGAGTTCATGTGCGTGTTCAAACCGCTTGGACGCGGGAATATTTTAAGGCAGATGCAACATTGGTGCATCTTGGATCTTTTGAACGACCCTCTCCTTCTCGGGGTTGTATTTAGTGGAGCGAGGGTGTCAATGTTTCCGTCGGGACCCCCGAATGGAGGGATCTCATCGGGAAGGTATGACAAGCACCCTTCCTTGTGAGAAGCCACCCCAATCACTGTGTTCCTCTCTATGACGTTTCCGCAGCTTCCTGCTGCTGGCCCATCATAAAGGGAACTGGGAGATAAACGGGGAGGTGAAGGCTGCGACGACGATTCACATGATTCCCCCGATGCGTCTTCATCAGGATCGTCAAAGCTTTCCAAAATCCTTGCGTTGTCTGGGTCTGAAACTGGCCTAAGAGACTGACGACCCAACTGAAAGGTCATAACAGATGGTATGGGTGGCTCCAGGTCAGTCACGGACATTGCTATGCCCGCGTTAGGAGGAGGCTTATGAGTTTGGAAATGGGCCATCATCTGGGACATGACGAGGCCTGTCTCCATGCCGGAGTCGTCAAGATATGTGTATGTCGTGGAAGTGCTGTCTGGAGACACTTTCTCCGGCCCTGTGGGACTTTGTCTGCCTGGATAGTCCAGTGGCTGAATATCGAGATGAGCTGTCGGGCCTATTTGATCGCCATCCTGGCCACTGACCCACCCCCTGCAACCGGGGGCAATGTGGGAGGCACGATGGCTAGTACGAGAGACCGGAGATGATAGAAACGTGGAAGAAGTGAAATAGTCGAAGTTTTGAGGGTCGTACTGCGCAGAGGATGGGAATGCGGAAGTTGTCCTTTGGGAGGACTCTGGATAGCCGACGGACTGTGATGAGGAGGGCGATGATCGCTGTTGGTCGTCATTGACCTCAAACTCGTTGGTGGTACAAGAAGCCATGAAGTGTACACTAAGGCCTTGGGGAGAAATGCCGCCGTCACCAATGTAGGAATATTGCCTGGATGTGCGAGGCTGGGATGACTGGGTGTCCGGTAACAAATCTTCTTCGGAGCCGTCGAAGGGCAAGACTAGGGCTGAAACTGGACCAAGAAGCTGGGGCACATGCCCTAGGCCTCCCATAAAGTTACTAAGTAGTTGATTGCATGAGCATGGAAGTGCCGGTGGAAGAAGGACAAGCGAACGTACAAACTCTAAGGGTAGTGGACTACCTATTTGTACCGTGGGAGGGAAGCGCGAAAGATGAATTCAGAGAAACAAGGTCTTCTGACTCGGGGCGTCCAAGGCAGTGGTAGGAATCTAGGTGAGGAAGAGGGCCGCTTTTTGTTTCGCCTGTAGTCAGATAAAAGCCGAAAGGCGTGTGCTCTGCATGCGTGTCCATCAGTAAACATGAGGGCTCGCGCCTGGATCTTGCGGGGTGATATGAGAGACGTGGCTTGCACCGTTTGGGTACTAAGAACCAGAAAAAGTGCACCCCTCCTTCGTTTTGAGAACTAGCCCTATTTGACGCTCCATGTCCTTTATTAGTTATGAATGGAACCCAAACAGCAAATCTTGACAAGATTTCATCGTCCGGAAACTGCCCTGGATACCAACTGAAGTGACACCGTTTGGACATGATTCAACGAGGCAATACATTGCATAACGGCTGTAAAGCATCGTAAGGCTCCAGAAGCAGAACCATTGGTGGGTAATTTTACCCTCATTGTTCTCGAACCGGGGGGATGGCTACTGCATTTTCAGCGAACTCGTAGTGTTTTTCGTGAATCAGTTTTAACTCCGCGACGCCTGCGTGGCAGAGACAAGACCTTCGCTGTGAGGATACCAGATTAGCTGGTGGTGATGACTGCAATGAATATTGTTAAACCCAACAAGCTTAGTTGCGTTACTGTCCTTACAATCAATCAAGCTCCAATACCACGCATTGATTAGATTCCGTGTTCATTAACGGATTCATTTGAAGGTACTACGCTACGCATGCACAGCATGCTAAACATGAACTGATTAAATACTAGAATGAATTAAACCAGGAGGCAAACTAGTACTTAACTGGATGCTCGCCGACCTCATGTATTTCTGATCCGACATACCGGATCTACCAACTAACAAATATATACAGTCATGATATCGGAAATAACGAGCTTGGATGCAAAATGCAATGGATTCAACTATAAGACACTTTGCAGCTGTCAAGCGAACCGCTGATGTAAGTAAATTAATGAACCTTACGACAGTAACACCAGTTGGGCACACCTAAATCCTTCAACCCGATTTCCAATCCTCTCTTCCTGGACGAGAGCAAACCACTTACCGATCATAAATTTGTGGGCTATTGCGGATCCCTGTACCTCCCACAGCCTTCGGGATTCCTCCAGCCCTGGATGCTACTTTGGTAGACAATGGAAACCTGACCTTGGGCAGTGCAGATCCTAGCCGAATGCGGCAACCAGCCTGCCGGCCATCTCGAGTAATTGTGGTCTCGCGCCTTCTCAGCACAGCAGTCTTCTGTATACGATTAGATATGAAAATAATGCTCACGGAAACTATGATACCAACCGTAGTGCGTAGGTCATTGTTCAGCGCCCATTTATTCCACCACCCGTTGGCAACTATCTCCGTGCGTTTGGCGCGTGTGTCTGCCTCGGTCACTGTATATTCTTCAGCCAATTCATCCATGTCAAATTCATCATTCGTACCGTTGTCTTTCAGATTGATAGGACTAGGGGTGGAGGATGATGACGCTGGAATGATTGTATCATCATCAATCGCATCCATATCTCCAAGCGCTTCAATACCGAGAACATCACGCAAGTCAGGTCCTTCGATTTCATCGGCAGAACCCATGTCATTCACCGGCGGCGGCGTTTCCCGAACAAGAATACTAACTTTCTCTTTCTTGGGCAGCAAACATTGATGCAAGACATGTCGTGTAGCTGTTCTTACTGCCGTAGGGCTGGGGATGATATCGGCGTCGAAGTCGTCTCCGTTGCAGTGATCACGACGTGCGAGGTTGCACGGTCGTACAGGTGAAGAGAGATCAGGTGTGGCTGATCGGAAGTAGGATGGAGAAGGCGACAGGTACCCGTCTTCTTGTGTGACGGGACCCGAGTGCTCATCAAGAATTTCGTCCAAATCTTCGCCTACAATGACGTTGTCGGCATGATCGGGGAGATTTTCTTTATCAGATAGGGGAAGTTGGATACGTGAACTAGGCATCAGATCGACCACGGCTTGTTCCACCTGCTGTCTTGGCGTTGATGGAGAGGGGAAGAACCTTGAATGTGTAAGGAGAGAAAGGTTTGTGGAAGACGAAGCCTGATTTATTTTTATGCGTTTTGCAGCAAGATCTTCGTCAAGTATATTGACAAGTGTCCTCTTTCCGCTACCTTTACCAGGCACTGCTGTTCTCTTTGTTGGCGCGGAATTACTACGAGTAAGGGTGGCTTTCGGCTTTGGGGCTGTGGGAATAAGGTCAAACATGAGGTATCTTCAGCACTGAGGAAGAAAATACCGAAGAAGGTAAGCAATCCGCCACTCGCAGGCTCGGCTTTTGCTTTACCCTTTCCTTTGACTGAGCTAGGCCGATTAACATTATTGACCTGGAAGGGGAGGGGCTTCACTGTGCGAGGTACGAAGCTTGGATTTATATCAATCATCGGTAGAAGTGTCACTGGATCAACGTCCCCTTGAGCCAGCTTTTTTGCCAAGACAGGCTCTATGTCACTTTGAGAGAAATAAATCAATGCTCGGGCCTCCATCAAGCTATTGTGCAGAGACTGACCCTCCAATATACGATTCCTCTTTATCGCCCCACTCAACTCCTGGGGAGATGTCTGTCAGGTTGACCAGCCTCTCATCCAGAGGACAATAAACGCGCTGGTGCAGAAACACCCTCTCTGCCAGATTATATGCTTCTAGATACCCTTTTGGCACAGACTTCTTCCCTTCAAGCCTTATGGCCCGCACAACTTGCTCTACGCTCCTATACTTCCGTAGCAATGACCATGCAGTCTTCAGCCCGACTCCTGGAACGCTTGGCAGATAATCACATCCACTAAGAATAGCCATAGCTCTGAACTGAGCGTCAGACCATCCAAGAAGCGATATACCACCTTCAGCAGCAGTCACGGATGCAAAGTCGTCCCTCGAGATTGAGACAATAGTGCTTGAAATAGAGTCCAGCTTGAAGAGCACCTTTCGACATCCGAAGACAAGTAAATCTGAGTCTTCGGTGATGATGCCGTCCACGAGACCAACGCGCTCCAAATACGCCAATTGAGCGTCGGCCTCATACGGAGCGACTATGTATGGCACATTCTCTGCGCGCAGGGCCTAAAGTAAAGAATGTATCAGACGAATGTTCAGTCCAAGGATTGACAGCAGACTTTTATGAGTTGGTATGCCATCTGAGGAGTTACGTCGACACATTTAACAAAATATTCTCGGGCTTCTTTGTGCCTTCCCTGGGATACCAGCGTCTTTGCCTTTGCAAGGTTTTCTTCCCTCCGCTGCTTGCGCTCGGTCTCGGCGCCCGTCTTGGCCGGGAGTGGCCCACCGTCGAACACAATATACGGGCGAATATTGTGATGACGCAGTAAGCGAACACGCTGCATAGCATAATCAACGTACCTAGATGAGAAGGTGAGCATACTGGCAACCACGAACCGCCCCCAGACACGCAGAGAAACACTGACTTTGTGGAGGGTTTCCCGGTGGCTATCTCAGTGGCACAGGCGTATACGCCTCGGTGAAGCCAGACATAAGCATCCACCGCAAGTGTTTGACCAGCAAAGTCTGAGAGGTGTTGGTGACGTTGGATTGATCTCAGCAAAGGTAAAAGCCCAGATATTCCCATGATTGAATTTTGTAGTCAGGCGTATTGTGTGGCTCAGAAAGCCCTACGAGATGACGGATGAGGTTCAGAGTTGGAAATTTAAGTTGGCGGGCGAGTCCTTTGTCTGCATAATTACTAGCGGACCAGGACCATTATGAACAAACAAGGACAAAGAAACGCGTCGCGTCAAACGACGCGGTACCCCATGACCGTGACACTCAACATCTCTGAGGCTATCCATGGCGTGGACGGTCGAACATATGTCGCCGTCGTTATGACTCATATCATCAAGTCTTCCTCAATCGTCTGTAATCAGTTTGTATCCTTCATGGAATATGCCGCGGCTTCGTTCAAGTAATATCAGTCGGTTGGCAACTTTGACTCGATCTGCCGAGGCCTGTTGAGTCATTTTTATACGCACAATAAGTACTACTCTGGTATAGTGTCGAGATCGTCGTCAGGTATGCATGGACCATACAGAAAGGGAACCCCAAATATTACAAATTCCTGCAGGTTTACTGCATGCAGGTGATGCATTACATGTAATTGTTCGCATGCTGATCGGACCAAGCTAGCACTCATTGGACAAACCTACTTCGAGGGTTGTAGGGCCCTCAATACTAGATTAGACCCATTAGACAAACTTATTGCACACTTCTTCAGGGGTTGTATTCGATACAATCCTAAATTGATCCTGAACTTGAACCACATGCAATTACACGAGGCATTTCAGTGACGATCATTATCCATGGACCCGAGACTGTGACGGACCTTTCCCAGACTGCGCAGTTGTGCTTCCCTGAATATGAATGGTCTAGCTCCTCACAAGCGCTCGAGAAGTACTTCTTTGAAACTAGGTACCGACATGAAAGAACCATCTAGAAAAGTTTCAGCATACCCTCATTTAGCAGGCCCAGCCCCTTGACCCCATTCCACCATTCCTTCGCAACCAGAAGCGCGCGATCTTGAGTCTTTAACTTTAAAACACTCAGCCACTCTCTGTCAGCACATTTTATGAGTACCGTGTGTGTGTGTGGTGAATATACTGCCCAACCAGGCTCAACAGGACCTAAATCATCATGGCTCCTGGAGACACTGAGATGATGCAGCTGGAGAGTGCGTCCATCAGGCATTGAAGTGCTAATAGGACGCTGGTGCGAGATGGCTCGAGAAAGACGGATTATGTCCAACGCAGTTTGGGATGTGAAATCAACCTGTGCATCGGAAGCAGATATTGCAGAAGCGTGAGGGGTTGTAGATGAGATTGGAGGCTGCGGGATGCTACGAGCCTGGTCGAAGCGTAAACAGTGAGAATCGGCCAGGTTTCCGCGGACTCACTTTTCCTAGTAACATGTCCCGAAGCACTGTGACAAGCAAATTTCCTCCGGTCTGGGCCAGCTCCACGGACATTGAAGGGAATGTCGCGCTTTCTGGAACAACCTGCAGTGCAATGAATTTAAGTTATGCGTGACCATTTGCTTGCGGTATTACTCGCCATGCTCTCGCAGCCCCACACGCTTCCCGCATCGATCCCTTCCTTCTTTTCCATCATATCAATGACGCACACACCTGTCACCTTTTCTCCTCGCATCAAAGCTCTCTGGATGGGCGCCGGACCTCGATATGCAGGTAGTAAGCTCGGATGAACATTGAGTCGCTGAGCTGGCGGAAAGAGACGTAGGAGTGAAGGGCGGAGAATACGTCCGAAGGAAGCAGTTACAAGAAGATGGGTCTCACTGGCAGGGATGGAGACGTCAGTTTCGTTGGTATTCGTAAATGGTGGGGGAGGCTGCATAAAACATGAGGCGAGTTCAGCAAGACAGAAAGTAACACGCACCAACCAACCCCTGAAGTCAACCTTTCGTCGTGGTATAGTGTGAACTGGAATCTCGAGAGATTCTCCAAGTGCTTTAAGTGGAGCTGTTGAAGCGGTCGTAGGTATGTTATGTTACTACTGTGAAAAAATTGCATACGCACAAATTGATAAATGAGAACCCCGTCGACCAGTTTTCACATCTGGGTTAGTAGCGATTGAGATGGACTGCCAAACATCTATATCAAACCGGTCAAACATGAGCATTGCTCATATTATGATCTACACTTGCCTCGAGCGTCGTGTAACTGCTTGAAGACGTTACAAGAGAATTCGTCGCGACCGAAGAACAGAATGTTGAATGGCTTCTTTGCGGCATTATTACCAGTGTAGAAATGGGCGGTCAAGCATAGGCGCCTCCGCGTGGAATTGACCCGCACAGAGCTATAAAACGTCTGACTGTGCATATCCGATCTTCGACAGTACCTGCCACAGCTCGAGAAGCGATCGGCAACGTATTAATTGGAGGAAATCATCCGCCGACCCGAAGGCTTGGCGGAGCTGTCGTCGATTTCGCCTTCTGTCTTTGGCACGATGTGTCCGGAAGGCTGGCTACGAATTACATGCGACAGATAATAGGTTTGTTCATTTCACTATGTAGTACTTCCACATTTCTTCGCGCTCTTTATGTGTAATCTCGCCTTATCGCTGCAACTTTGGAGGCATGCTTGCTCCTCAGGCTCGCCAGCAGATATTTCCATTCAATAGAACTTTGAGGCTTTGGGGACCAGGTTAGTGTCTTGGGCAAGACTCTTTCATTCTACCACGTGGCAGGGCAGGATGAGGCAGGCCGAGGTTCCGTCGAAGTTCCGTACAAAGACATTCCGTACAAAGACATTGGCAATGGTGCCAGCGCAAAAAAAGAGTTCTTGGTAGGAAATAACTACCTATGCGTTATTAATCCTAGACATTGTAACACAGGGCAATAGAGAAAAATAATTTTTTATCGCCAAGGTTCAAAGAATGTGCAAATAGCAAATCGGCTCTACATCCATCCCCGGATGCGGGCGCTGTTCAGAGGAGAGACATAGAGGCTCTTATTGCGATATTCTGCGTCACCAGCTGCATACGCATCACATCACTGCTCTGAAGATCAACAAAATCTGGGTACGTACGCTCGATGATTCGTGACACAGAGGTACGACCACGCTGTATTGCTGAGAGCCCTGGACGAGGTGGGGTGGTAGAAACCGTAACGAGCGATGGTGGCGACGGTGAAGGCGTCGGCATCCTGTTGACATCTGTGATTTATTCAAACAAGGCACGATCTGTTGTTTGATCTGAAGGTCTAACAGAAGGGGGAACGCACCTTTTGGCTGGAAGGCAGTGATTGTGAGCCCTTTCAATTTATTCTTCAAGATGCCAACCTCAGTATCATCTTGACAGAAAGCAACACTGGTGGAGGGAAACTGGATACCACCCACATTTTCTATGATGTTGTGTCAACTCCATGAACGAGAAGTAGACCAACTCCTACCCTTGCAATTCATGTATTGCGGAGATGTGGGTGGTGAATGCAGTACCTTAGTATCGGAAGGAGCAATGGTCCATTGGACACAGGGTGACGAAGCCTTGGACACGTCAGAATCCTTTTTGGCCAAGAGACGAGCACATGTCAACAATCATGAAAGAACGGCGACAACGACACATTGAAGAAACCCACCTGAAAACGCGCAACCGAAACTGGTGAAGAACACGGGGACGGAACTGCCGCACTATTGTTGTTACTTTGAGGGACGTTAACTTCATTAGCCAAGAACACACCGTGGGGTTTCCAGATATTAAAAGATATTAAAAGAGCATGTGAGCGTCGGAATGCAATTCATCAATAAGACTCACATACCTTGAAGCTGCATGATACGACGGCCCACCTCCGCCATCGCTTTTGCCCGACGAGCTTCTTTGGCAGCCTGGTCCGATAATTGAACACCATTGTGTACCTTCACAGCGTCTAATGTAAGAGAAGATACTCTGGACTGAAATTCTCCAAACTTCCTCGTCATCTGTTCGCGCAAGAGTGCAACTCCTTTCTCGATTCGATTTTGGTCTTTGACCTGGTCAACGAGCAGGCTACGAAGGTGATCCAACAACGTATTGGTTTTGGTATCATTGATCGAGGCCAAGTCCGAGAATTTTTGCAGGTCCTGACGTAAAGTAGCGTAGTCTCTTTTGCACTCGGTGTGATCCTGAATCTGAGTAGTAAATTGAACGCAAAGACATTTCTGGGGAGCGTCAAACTCTTTATGACTCTGCGCGCGTTCAGGAAGCGGCTGGTGATCTGGACTAACGTGGATCGTGCGCGCCTGTAGCGCACCGACCATATTATGCAGCGCGCTCATCTGACCCTGCTGGGTGGTTATGATGCTGGACAGGTGGTGTAATTGTCGAGCCATTTCCTCGCTATCCGACGATGCCTTGGTGTGGGTGGTAAGAAAAGCGATTTGATCCGCAACTGCAGACAATGATGACTCGAGCGATGCAACAGAACGACGCAGAGATAAGATGTCTTGTGAGATAGAAGATAATTGACCAGAGAAAACAAGGAGAAACTGGTAGAACAGAGGAAAAGATGCAGTGGGGGATGTCGTGTCCGAGAAACCCAAAGGATAGCCAGAGTCGGGGCTGGAAAAATCCTGTATGAGGCCTTCACTGGCATGATCAAAGAGGCCCATATTGGAAGCAGAGATGCGAGTGTTTGACGGTCCGCACGAAGAGCTGTTCGACAATCGGTTGAACGGAAAATAAATGATCGTGTTGGTCAGACCAGCGGATAGAAACACTCCGCGAGCCTCAAGGGCAGAAAGAAATGCAATAAGGGAAAGGAACTGGAGAGGACCAACAGCCATGCTGATTGAAGGGATAGAAGTTCAGAAATTTGTGAGGAAACGGACTCGAGAGATGTGGAGACTCAATAGAAACCAGACATGGTTGATAAAAACTGGCCTGCCTCATGATCATCGGTCACAAATCAGTCAGTTCTGAAATCTGGGCTAGTCAACCTAGGATTCATCATGTAGCTGACTGACGGTGATCAAGAGTGTTGAAAATACCAATCATGGGTCTGGTGAGACTCTACGACAATTTCAGTTTGTATCGCCGTTGTCAATATGATGAGATAGGGTGGTCAACTTGAATAAAAAACAGGATTGATCACATAGATCTTTTCGCATTTTGCTCATCTTCGTTCTTCTATGTCACGGTTGCGTTGGGTTTCTAAATTCTTGCCGGTCCCCACCATGCCACGCGCTTAGTCATCCTCGCGCTGTCTTCACCAGCATTAATATTTTGTCTCTACATGGCATCTGTAATATAACATGTACATCAAGAAGTAATAGGGAGTGTGTGGTGGCTGTTTGACTCAGATGACGGTGTTGAATGGATCCTACATATATGGCGTACTGTACAGTTCAGTTCAACCAGTTGCTCATGACTAGTGGTCAGCCACACAAACCAACAACCCATATATCGTCCATTAAAGCGATTGCTGTGGATGATCATATGCAAACAAACAGTATGATGTGTACTCTATTTTGCGGGAAATTCAAAACAACAAGATCCGCGTCGGCGAATCAACGAATGAAGAAGCTGTGCGCAACGGCGAGCGCACATACGATTGAACATGCCACGAACCCGAGAGGGTATCCTGACGGATCGTCTTTGATGCCAGCCGCCCAAAGCTACATTGTGTGTGAAGATGTCATCGTACCACCAGAGCGCAGAACTAGTACTCACGTATCCGCCAAGAACAGGTCCAAAACAACGTGCAAGGCTGACTATACTTTGTGCGACACCGTTTGCAAAGCCAACGGCATGCGGCGGTGTCACTATAGATACCGTCAGTGGGAACTTCATTCTCGAACAAGTTCGAAAAACGTACTATAATTAAGGAGGATGGATATAGCGGTGTAACCAAACGTATTTCCACAATAACGTACAGCTCTGCATAAGTGTCAGCAATGCTCAGGTGGACTGTCCAGATGTCGCTTACGTGCTCAGAGCCAGCGCTGACATAGGGGAATCAGCCATGAAACAGGAGGGATAAGAAACCATATCATACCTGCCATAAGGATAAAACTTCCTTCGTCGTTAGAACTTGCGAAACCCCGATACATAGTAACAGTAAGGTATGCCGGTATAAATAGCAGGGACCCGATACGAAACATTGCGAGGTGGGAGAAGCGTCCTCGAGGGGGTCTATGAGCAAGCGCCATCAGTGGGCGTTATACAAAAGAGCCAGAAAAGACTTGCCCGATGTTTCTGAAAGGAAATAAGTCAACAGAGTGATAATCAAAAGATGAAGTGACCATACGGATAGAGATAAAACTGGTATACAATCTGTGCTAGGCACATGAGAGCAACTGCGGGACACCGTCAGCAAATAGCCTTCATATCCAGTAGCTCAACTCATACTAAGCTGGGAGAAATGCCCAGGATTGAGGTTCAGACCCCCCGACTCGTAGTCGCTGATTGGAGGTCAGTAAGATGCGCGCAGTATTTACCCAGACTACGTACGTAACAAGATACGATAAGAACACCTGATCGTGCGTCGTGCTGTGAAGCGCTAGCAAACCGTACTGGAGGATGATAACCAGAGGCAGCTGCGAGGTCAAAGATGAAGGCTTTCCTGGGAGAACCTCCGACTCTGCGATAGATTGCCTGTGTTCCAGAATTGGTAGTAACGAATTATCACCGGCGAATTCCTGGGCACGGGCCTGGGCATCGAGGACGATGGAAGGGGTACGCACTCCAGGGTGCGAGAAGATCGATGGGGAACGCAGTGCGAACGGTACCCCATCCAGTGCGGGAGAACCCATCATTGCTGAGTGCATGCGTGAAGATTGCCCAAATGTAATCACAGATGAGCGCTGGCCGGAACTGCCGATCGCACTTGCGAGGTTGCGGCCAATGGAACGTCCTCGATGCACAGGAGATGATGTGATGGAACTTGGAATGTCTTCATGCTCAATATACTCTGAGCCGGCATGCATATCTAAGTCTTGCTCAGGTTCAAATGTCTCGTCATTATCCACATTCATTGCCGCTGCCACCCAAAGATCAGCAATGTTTGTTACCGCATTCTCATTGGCCATCAATAGTCTCTGAGCAAAGTTGAGGTCGCCGGGATCCGTGAGTGACGCTGGTCCCTCAAATGCAGTTCCGTGTCTCCTTCTTATAGTGCTGGCAGTACTCATACGCCTCGCACCAAGCGTTGTCGTGCTGACCGTGCTTGTTGCCCTGTTGCCTCCCCCATAACCATACGCGGACCCATTGGTGCGAGCAATCCTCATGAAGTTGCGCGGGCTATCCATTGGCGGCGATATTGATGTCGTCAATGGCACTGGCAACGACGGCGTTTCTTGTGCGGTGACTGAATCTCGAGATCCGAAATAACCAGATAGTTGACCGGACACTTTCCGCGTGATGGAACGCACCAAACCAGACTGTGGAGCATCGCCGAGGGTGCTGGGGGTGGTGATATCTTCCTCTTCTTGAATGGTTGGGTGTCGATCTTCAGGCTTTTCTAGTGGTAGCCGAATTGCACCATCCCGCGGTCCGCCGTCGCGGCCCAGAAACAGAGACAAGAACGACCCTGTCGAAAAAATGGGTGATTGCATGATATGACCTTTCCGAAACGCACCTGTAAACGTGATGCTAGCAGCCACTGCACACGGGAGTAGGTACGGGTACTCCACCAGTAGCGGCACTTGTCCAAACACGCCCGGCCACTTGTCTGCGGGCTTCTCAACTGAACAATCGTCAGTAAGACTAATATGCCCTTGCAAGAAGGCACTCACACGACCCTCCAATGATGGCGCCTGCCACACCACCAAGTCCCCAGCAAAATCTGGTTAAAATATCAGTGCCAAGATCTCATTCAGGCATTTTGTACTCGCCCCATGATAGCGTATGCTCTCCCCTCATTCGTCATGTCCGTCACCGTAGCGACGCACCCGCGTGCCACCCCGACAGCACCAGCGAAGATTCCCTGCAACAATCTCACCGCTATCGCTTGCCGCAGGGATGTGCAGGTCCCAAAAAGCAACACTGTCACTGCACTCCCAAACAAGGACATTGTCAGCACCAATCTACGACCATGCCTATCTGCTGCGGTTGCCTATAGTTCCGAACCAGAGTCAAGCACAGCGTTGATGTAGAAGAAGGAAGCTGGACATACCCATAGTAATGAGGTCAAGAATTGCGTCAAGAAGAATGCAGACACTGGTAGTCCGTTAAAGAAAGTCACATACTAAAAGGGCATAGCAAGAATACCAAGTATTCCAGTCCAAAAGGCGATCTGGGCTTCGTCGCTGATCTCGCCAAATCCTGAATCCGAGTTCGTTAGTCAGACAGCAACTATGCCACATAGTATGATAGCGAACCTTTGACCATGAAAAGGAGAAACGGCATGGCAACGTTGGCGGAAAGAAACTCTCCAAGCATGGTCTTGGCACTTGATCAGTCACATCACGAAGGTGCGTGCAGAGACTTACGATGGACAGCACAATCATAGATAATGCTGGTAACGGAGTCGAGTCGGACTCGCTGCCGCGAAGGGCGTTGGGTATGGGAGGTCTTTCAAGCGTCGGTGACTTAATAGCATTTTCCACGTCCGTGCTCGTCCTCCAGCGCGAGATAAAACTCTGCCTTCGATG
The DNA here is from genome assembly GCA_016628085.1 of Suillus occidentalis. Lineage (NCBI taxonomy): Eukaryota > Fungi > Basidiomycota > Agaricomycetes > Boletales > Suillaceae > Suillus > Suillus occidentalis. Next base: position 53,264 of record JABBWB010000107.1, read on the forward strand.
GTTCGGACCAGCCGACGCCCGCCTTGTGCTGCGCTCTAGCCCAGAAGGGTCGTCGTCCTCTTCGATGTCATTCCGCATGCCAAAAAACCTTCTAGGTGGGGCGTTTAAAGATCGTAGGCTGCCGACGTTTGGCGGTTGGAGGGGAATACGGATGTTCATGATGAATATATATGTAACTTTGAGTGTATTCAAGCAAGTTCTGTTCAAGTGCCAATCTGCAGACGTAATGCCTTGACCAAAAAGGAAAGTGCTTTGCTGGGCGCGCATCCGCTCGCAAATTCTGCTCTTCGAAGCTCCAGGGACCAATTCAGCCCATTCACACATTTAACCATCACGATGACTCGGAGCGGCGAGCGCTATCGACTGGCAAAAACCACTCTTCACAGCGTTTGAAATTGTTCTTGCAACTATTGCTTCTGTTCCTTTCAAATGGTCCTACCGGGGTAAAGGAAAGCAGGAACATCGGGAGTAGCATGGTATGTACTTTGTAAGACTTGCTTGAATGACTTGTGTGTATCCTTAATGGGGTGACACTGAGGAACATTCTTTCAAGCTATCCGCACGGACCGCACGTATGCATGGTTTTTGCTCTCTCAATATAGATTTAAAGAAGTAGCCCCCATACTCATACCTGGTACAGCCTTACAGGTAGCCCAGTGCATCACTTCGGATGTGGCATTCCGTGATATTTGAGCGACTTGGTGAGCCGCGAATGTAAATGGTACACTAAATAAGACATGTTCCATCATAATCTATACCACATTCTTCTACCCTATTTCCTTCTCCCGAACCGGGCCTGGCTGCTCATTATAAAGGGGTTTCTAACAGCTTACAGCTTGCACCATCTGGTTGCAAGAGTGAAGGTTGCATCCATATCCGAGCACGTCAAGCCCTGTAGGGCGCCCACACCAATTCTGCGACGCACCTGACGTGAAGTTCTGCGAACACTCTCGACTAGCAATCGCGCTGTACGGTCAGCGTCACTTCCCTTCCCCCTGTATAGCAGTGTGACTGCCTCTATTCATGATGCGCCGAATGCAACGCTATGATGCTCGTTCTATGTTAGGATAAGTCTAGTATTCTCAAACCAGTGGCCGAGGGGCTTATTTCATTCAATCCGCGCGTCTGGTTTCAAATATGGCTGGGTTCCTGCTCAGCATCAAAACCCACAGCCTACCACGGACCTCAAGTAACTCCCGCTCCTCTTGATCTTGTCCTCACAGAACGTTCTCGTCGCTCCTTTAGCTTCTGCTTTCCTTAGACCCTTCCCTTCATTTTCTCAAGATGTCGACCATCGCCGCTCTCCCCACCAAGTTCATCCTCCCTGACCTCGTCTCCCACTGCAATTTCAAGCTACGCATGAACCGCCATCACAAGCAGGCTACTGCTGAATCAAAACAGTGGCTTTTCCATGGAGACAATTTCAACCAGAAGTCGCGCAAGGCGATCCACGGGCTCAAGGCTGGTCAGCTTACATCTATGTGCTACCCAGACGCGGGGTACCCTCAGCTTCGTGTCTGCTGCGATTTCATGAACTATCTCTTCCACCTTGATAATCTTTCAGACGACATGGACAAGGCTGGAACCAAAAACATTGCAAATGTCGTGCTGAACTCGCTTCATCACCCGTACGATTACTACTCGCCCGCCCGATTGAACAAAATGACTAAGGAGTATGAATCCATTTTTTTCGCTATGACTAGGCTAACTGAGCGTACTACAGCTTTTACAAACGTATGCTTCCTACTGCCTCCCGTGGAACGAGCAGGCGCTTTATAGAGACAATGGACTTATTCTTCCAGGCTGTGCACGTGCAAGCCATCGACCGGGCTAAGGGCGTTGTTCCTGACCTCGAGTCCTATATCTCCCTGCGTCGCGATACCAGCGGATGCAAGCCCTGCTGGGCACTTATCGAATACGCTAACAATCTCGACATACCCGACGAGGTCATGGAGCACCCGATCATCCAGAGTCTAGGCGAGGCCGCCAACGACTTAGTCACTTGGTCAAATGCAAGTATTTCAGTATATTGTCTTTCTCTCGCTAACTCCCAGTTTAGGACATCTTCTCCTATAACGTGGAACAGTCAAAAGGAGATACCCACAATATGATATCTGTTGTCATGCACGAGGAGTGCCTCAACATCCAGTGTGCCGTCGACTTCGTCGGCGAGCTCTGCAAACAGTCTATTGATCGCTTCAACGAAAATCGTGGGCTGATTCCTTCCTGGGGCCCCAAGATTGACAAGGACGTTGCAATCTACATCGACGGTCTTGCAGCCTGGATTGTCGGAAGTTTGCATTGGTCGTTTGATACTACGCGGTACTTTCAGAACTCCGGTCGTGAAGTCAAACGAACTAGGGTTGTCAGTCTCTTTCCTCGGAGCAAATGATTCTCATAGCAGTGTTTCAGCGCGGCTGGTAAGTGTCACATGCAGCTACTTTATTACTGAGTACCCATTGTCGCAGCCGGTCAGCTCCCCACTCTCTCTTGAAGTCCGCAAACACTCGTAGATTTGGTACTTGAGACCGGTTTCTTCATATTCCTTTAGATTCTTTTCTTGGACATTCAGAGTGTCCACTGTCGCAGCTGGTCAGCTCCCCACATTCTTTTCAGGACGGGAAACACTCGCAGTAGTCTGGCACTCGAGTTTCTGGACTCACCTATTATTCACATTCCTTTGGATCCATGGACATTATTGGACTCTTTTGACAGCTACTACCAACTAGCCACACGCTCATTCTTCTATATCCTGGTGTCAAACAAGAGTAAAACACCATATTATCTATATCCTAAAATTGTACGTTCCACAATGAATATCACCAAGATAATGGTTGTGGTACCATGCTAATGAAAAATATGCCAAGCAATGGGGGAAAGTAGGTTCAAGTACTTCGAGGCTCCGGATAGGTATGTGCATCATGGTCGACGCACGCTTTCGAGTACACTGTCCTTTCCTGTAGGTATTTTGAGTGTGATGCGACGACCGAATGTGTAAATGCGTACCTGAATACACCAGATTGAACGGCTGTCCATCCTTGTCGTCGAAACGTACACCCCTTGAATCCCAACGTTTCCACCACCTCTGAAGAAACGAGGGGTGTTCCGTAATATTCGCTAATGTTCCGATGTTGCGAATGCGGACCTGGGTTAGTTTCGGAAGTTGGGACTCATCGATCTGACATAAGAGATCTTCGAGCGGCTTCATGATATACGCGCTGAATATCGGTTGAGGGACGCCAACAGGATCCTCACTAATGGGGAAAATGCCAATCCGCTTCAGCGAAGGATGCGATAGCAGATCTAGAATGTGATGGGGGAAGATAGTGACGAAAGTGTCCAAGTTCGGACAAGTCGCGATGATTTCATGTAGTAATGGCGTGAATGCGACAGTGCGGACAATGCGCACTTTTGAACCGTGGGTTCGCAGGAAGTCTGGACTAAAAGGGGAGAACCCCTCCAGCCTTTGCAAAGACGGAAGTTGCTCCGGGGACTTGGCGAGCATCGTAAGGAAGGCATTCAGGGGAACGTTGCCCAGCGACGCGTGCGAGAACGAGGGACTATCTCCGAGAACAAGCGTTTTTAAATTGGGTAAAGTGAGGTAATGTGATGGTCTTTCTGTGAGATTGCCATATATATTCGCGAGCGTTAGGCTTGTTATGCCAGTGGCCGTTTGAAGCACGCGCATCAGGTCACTCCAGGAGGGATATTCGTTGGACGTCCACTCCACTCGTCGTAGTGATCTTGAGCATGTTTCGATGAGGGCGTCTATAATTTCCGTTCGCGTTTGAGCCTGAGGTGGCGTAATATGGAAAGCTGGATTCAACGCCATGTAGTAGTTGCTATTGACTAGAATTTCGATGTTTGGGGTACACCGCAGGATCCGCGCAAGTGCGTTTAAGCATTGATCGGACGGGTTCGACAGTTGTAAGTCGATCCGTCGAGTGCACAATCCCAAAGGGTTCTTTGTTGAATGCCCAGCGCGGCTTTCTTCGAAGCGGTTGGCGATGACAGCCACTTGCTCTGCCGACGTCAAATGGAGGTGCTCATGGGTAAGCTCTGTGACAACGTTATGCCACACTTTGCAAACCAAAAGGAGTGCGGAGTGAGTCTTCACATCTCGGTTCAAGAGTATGACAATATCCCGAACTTCCGAGAATGGATCTTGTCGGTCGGGCGAGAGTACTCCAGGGGATCGAACAAGCGAAGCTAGTATCGGACGCCACAACTCTACAGGCAAATCACGCAGCGCGCCCATTCTACCAATAGATGCTATGCCAGACTCGGAGGTAAACATTCGGCTTCGGCAGCAAGAACACAACACACACCTAATACCACGAAGCGAGTAACAATAGTCACACGTCCGACGGTCCTGCCCGTTCGTTCACAGACTACAGACTAACTGCAGACACTGCAGATGTTATTTAAATATGCACTAAACCTAATGTGCGTCATACATACCGTGCAACTCAAAAGTGTTTCGAAAGCTTTTGGTACAAAGGACTGAGAAAGGGACCCACAATGATAACTGATTAGGCTGACAGTTGGCTAAAAACGGTTGTTTGTTTCTAAAGCTTTTGCCAAACAACGCCAGTCCTATGATAATTTACCGATATCCAACGTTTTCAAGCAATTTTTGAGCAGAACAAACCCCGTATACGTGCAATACGTGCAAGCAGTTAGATGTTTGAAGACACCAACTCAAAATCTGCTTTTGTGAAACGGAAGGCCAAGGCAGGCCCTTCGACGTCCAGAAAACGACTCAAAACGCACCCCACGTCTTTGGATGGATTACCTTGGAAGGCCGTTCGTCGACCTAGTGAGACGGGCCTTGATGGTGACGATGGAATACTGGAACTAGAAGAAGTGGAAAATGTGGAAGTGGTGTACGAGGATACAGAAGGAGGGAGAGTCATGAAGTTCAATGTGAGCGGCAGGACGCAGGATGCTCGGAGTCAGATGGGCGTTAATCAGTGCTATTCTAGGTCCTCGAGCCATTGAACAAGACAAAAAAGGCCTCAGATGCCTCTGTGACTGAGGCAGACGTGTTATCTTCTGCTAGCTCAGAACTACTAAATCCTTCAGTGTCCTTTGACTGTGCGTGATTTATCATGCAAGTGACCTTCTTAATTTTCTGACATTTCAATCCCCATCAGCCAAGTCTTTGCTGCCAAATTGGCATGCTTTTTGTATGCATTCCCATCTTTTACAGGTTCTTCATTTGCGAGGGTTTGTTACACCCACCCCAATACAAGCTAAGTCGCTGCCGATAGCCTTGAACGGGCGGGACATCGTTGGAGTGGCAGAAACTGTTAGTTTAATTTTATCATTGCCCTTGCTCATCTTACAATATCCTTTCCAGGGATCCGGAAAGACGCTTGCATATGGGCTTCCTATTCTCCACCGTATTTTATCACATCCCCGACTGCCAAGGACTAAGCGAACACTCCAGGCGCTTATATTAGCTCCCACCCGTGAACTCGCCCTACAGGTCTCTGATCACCTCAATGCATTCGCACGAGTTATTGATACAAAGGTTGAACAAGACGCGGATCTCAAAAACACCGAGGCTAAGGAAAAACAGCACAAAAATATTACTCCGCCTCTCGTCAGCATCGCTGCCATAGTCGGCGGAATGTCGGCGCAAAAACAGCGGCGCATACTCAACCGGGGTGTCGATGTGTTGGTAGCGACGCCGGGTCGGCTTTGGGACATTCTAGAGGAGGTTCGTGACCTTCGTTCCAATTCACCTTGTCAGATCTTACACATACTTGTCCAGGATGAGGGACTGGCGAGACAAATCAGCCAGCTTAAATTCTTAGTTTTGGATGAGGCCGATCGCATGGTCGAAGCGGGACATTTTGCTGAAATGGACAACATCCTGCGGCTCACGATCCGAAAATCTCAGTATGTGTTATGATATTCCTCTCGTCATTGAGACATTGAGGTGTTCCACCTCAGAGAAGATGAAATTGAACCCTCCGAAGCCCCGGGCGATTCTATCGATGCTCATAAAGATGCAGAGAACACTGAGGCTACTCCTGTGGATGCAATACAAACCTTTGTGTTCTCTGCTACTCTCAGCAAGGATCTTCAGAAGAACCTGAAACGAAGTCATCGCCAGAAGGGCTATAAAAAGTTATCCAAACCGGCTAGCACACTCGGTGTGTTCATTTCCGAACGCTCTCAGACCTTGCTATATAAAACAATCAACAGATGATCTTCTTCTTCGCCTTGACTTTCGCGACCCGGATCCAGCTATAATCGACATCAGCCCCGAGGGAGGCGTTGTCTCTACACTCAAGGAAAGTAAAATTGAGTGCCTCTCCACGGATAAGGTGCGTACGCAACCATACATGTATGGATGGCGTCTCATACTCCACAGGATGCATACCTGTACTACTTCTTGTTACGGTACCCTGGCCGTTCCCTCGTGTTCTTATCGTCTATCGATGGCATCAGGCGTCTCAGTCCGCTAATGGAGCTCCTGAACCTCAAGGCCTTTCCTCTCCATTCTCAAATGGAACAACGCCAGCGCCTCAAAAATCTTGATCGGTAGTTTTCATGTCCACCACAGGCACTGAATACACCCGTGCTAACACAAACGCCACAGGTTCAAGGCGACCACGAATGCTGTTCTTCTAGCCACGGACATTGCTGCCAGGGGTCTTGACATACCTGCTGTTGACCATGTCGTTCACTATCAGATACCACGTTCTGCCGATGTGTTCGTTCACCGCAACGGGCGTACTGCTCGTGCGATGCAAAAAGGTTTTAGCTTGTTGATGTGTGCCCCTGACGAGCGTCGAGTGGTAAGGGCACTGTTAACAAGCCTGGGTCGTAGTAAGTAACGGCAATTTTTGCTCACTCATCGTATGTTCAACGCATGCACTATCAGAAGACACAGATATCCCTGAGATTTTAGTGGAGCTCACCCTTCTTGATAAGCTCAAGAACCGTATCTTGCTCGCTCGACAAATCGATTCCCAACAACACAAAATAAAAAAGCAGCATCATGAACGGAACTGGTTGAAGGAAACGGCGGAAGCAATGGAGATTGAACTTGATTCTGATATTCTGAGGTGAACCATCATGCAAACGCAACAAAAATGATGACGCTAACAAGTTGGTCTAGCGAATCTGCAGATGAAAGTAACCCATCAAAGCACCGGAAAAAGAAAACTGACGCAAAGATAGCGGTTTTGAAAGCCAAATTAAAAGAACTCATGTCCCAGCCGCTCCTTAGCCGAGGAGTCTCGACGAGGTACATCACCTCTGGAAGCCGACCTATCGCTGACGACATTATATCGGGGGATGGTAAGCCCTTTGGATTGCAGTTTCCACCCATATTCTTACTGCGCCGTGTAGTTCATGAAACAATGTTGGGCCTCAAGAAATCGGAAGCCGGAGACGACTTAGTAGCCGCCGCCAAGCACAAGCCAGTGCACAAAAAAGTACATGAAGAGCCAGAGGAATGGAACGGCTTCGGTTCATGACGCATGCCTTGATGCACGAGGATTTGTGTGTATTTTCTCACCATGAGCGGTACTTGGCAGTTATCCAGCGCTAACTGGCAGTGCATGAGCAGCCGCGACGTCGTTTATACATCAGAAGTACTCCGTAAATGAAGTGTCGAAGGACGTGCTGGATTTCGTTTTGGCCTAAGCTCGATCATGGGCTGTTTAGGGGAGATGAATCGTCAACCTATAAGGTTTGGATCATGATGGCACGATGCGCATCAATTGATTTTGAGACTGTTGTCCACATGTGCAGCTGTGGGTCTTGGCCTGACATTGATGGACTACGACACAGATTCCACGCTTGTCGCTGAACACGAGGCGTTGATTGCCGCCCGAGCCTCGAGGACTCGGGGGATGTATACTAAAATATCGAGGGTAGCTCCCTAGTCACAAACTATTCCGAGTCTTTGACACTGGTGTCGTAGTGCTCGATGGTTGCGACTTGAATAAGTTTCACGTCTTTGATCAATTCAGATGAAACACATTTGAGCTATGTATAGTGACTCAGGCTAGTTTAGAACTGGAGTACATGTACTCCAGTGCTGCCTTGCCTCCGCGGGCAGCCTTGGGAGTCACATATAAACTCCGACGCTGGCCGGAGCCGGCAGTATACTTATAGACAATCTAATCCTTGTGCGATATTTATTGACTGGCCGATTCAGATCATACCACTATACCCGACATCATGCTCTCATCCCCACCATCCCCCATCAGAATCCCATTGACTATTTCCACTGTCGCTAATGCATTAGTAAAACTACGAAGGAGCACGTCAAAGGCTGAATCCATTGACTCTACTTCTGGCGAGCCACAGACTCACCCCTTACTGCAAGGAGAGGGTGCTACGTCAAAACGCAAAGTCCCACTGGTGCAGTGCGACTTGTTCTTTTGTAGGGATGCAGTGGATGTTCCAAAGTTATTGAGGGGGTCGAGAGCAAGTTTGCTCGAGAAGGCAGAGAACATAGGTGCAAATGTATTGGTGGACGAAAGGTGTGTGGAGCCGAAGTTCTGTTGCGTTTCTGTTGTTGCTAATGCTTTGAATCAGTTGGGAGTGTTCAATACGTGTCCCTAGGGATAGAAGACACGGATCTTTCAAAGTTCAGGTTCGTTGTGGTTCTTTGTCTGCTTTTAGTTTCAGACCCTGAATCACAATTGTCTAGGTCCGTTACAACGCCTCGGCTTCGCGATCGTCCCTCTCAGATCCTCAAAAACCAGTTGCCTTGGATCGAGTCCAGAATGTGTCGGGTCTCATGACAATCGTAGACCGTGAAGAATTGTCGCTATGAAAGCGCAACGTTATTTGCACTCTTATGTTTGCATTCCTTTATCTTGCAGACATTTTCGTTACTATAGCCGCTTCGCCATAATCACATATGCATTGTACTCTAGAGCTCTAGCAATCAGTCTGGTATTGTATTCATCTTATTCCATCTCCATTCCACGCTCTACATTATAATCATGTTTCCTCAGAAAACACCACGAGTCTTGACTTATTCAATTTATTCATATCATATTTGATGAAACAATGGGACATGACACCAAATTGTCTTACACGATACAAGAAACATACACCATTCAACGTTCATGCATCCGTTTGCTCGCCCCTTCAAGTGTTTCACCATCTCCTATTATCATATGGATCATTTCGCGGGGGAAAGCCTCCTGGCGGTGGGAAGGAAGCCTGATGTCGGTCACCATCCCTACGCTGATCATCATCATCATCATCAAATGCATGTTGTCCATAACGGCCACCATACGCCGGCGCTTCGGGAAACTCATGACCGTGCGCATGGCCATGACCGTGAGCGCCACGATGCTCGTCGGGGAACCCACCGAACGCACCGGGAGGTGGGCCGCTTGGTTGCGGGTAGCCGCCTACGTGCGGATGGTGTGACATAGAGTAATCACCTGCAGGTGGAAAAGTTGGCGATGGAATGTTTGGCGGCGGATAGCCACTTGTAGGTCTACCGCTCTGATACCCGCCTGTAGGTGGAACATTTGGAGATGGGGATGGATAACCGCCTGAAGGTCTGTCGCTCGGATACCCACCTGGCGCCCCCTGCATGTATGTGCTGCTCGCGTTGACGAACGATGATGTGGGGGGGGACGGCTGTACGTAGGACGGCGTGTACTGGCTTTGGGCAGGAGGTGGATGGAACGATGACCCGCTTTGCGAGTGTTGTGCATACGAACTAGGGGCATACGCCGCTGACGGCGGCAGCTGGGACGAGGGAGGCGCATAACTCGGACTGGAAGTTTGCACATTCCCATATGAGGTTGTTGTTTCTGGCCTCGAGTAGTAGGAACCAGGCTGCCCACTGGATTGGCCGCCCTCTCGTCCTGTCCCAGCAGACCCGCCCACCATATTCATCAGACCCTGCATCTGCGTGGCACCAGGAATCCCTTGCACAAGACCTTGAATGCCCTGCTGCATCTGCGCATTCTGCGCATGAGGAGCGGGAGCACTCCCATCAGCGGATAACCGAGTGTTATCTTGCGCTCGCACTGATTCCTTCGAAAGGCGTGCAAGTATGGCGTGCTGGTTACGCCCGAGACTCTGCACCCACGATCTCATGTATTCCAGCATATCACGCTGGATCGCGGAAGAAGACTGGTGGAAGTCGGGATGGAAACTACGGATATGATTAATTGCGTCGAGAATATGAATACGAGAGGAAAGGGACACACAGGCACTGCAAAGCCTCGTCCGTGACCTGATTCACGTTCAGTGAAGTATCATCCCAGGCCTTCGTAACCAAATTGACAGTATGTTTCTATCCGCAGACAATACTGAGCGCAGCTGCGTCATATGTCGGAGAGTAACTTACAAGAATGATTTTGGCGATATTGCCGGCAGGTTCATTTAGTATCAAATTCTGGAAGCATTGCATCATTAGTGAATCGAGTGATAATGCACAGCTCCTCGAGATGCGGAGGAACGGAATTTACGTACGAAGTGATCTTTGCTCAGGAAAGAATGTGTGGGGTCGCTCTGTGGGGTAAAGGGGTGATAAGGGATTATTGCCGCACGTGTCGAGATTGTTCAAGCTCACAGCGTACGGATCGTTGAACACCTGCCGAAGGAAGAGACGTCAGTTGATATTGACAACGAAATAAGGAAGAAGGAAGGAATCCATAAGTGATAAACAGAATGATGGCCAAAGAGTAATGCAGGAAACTGAGCATCGGAAGGTCAAAAACCAGGCAACTTGAGATCGGAACACGGAGGGACGCGGAATCACATGCTAACCAAACACTCCAACTACTTCTTTGATGGGAAATACTCACTTCATATTGATCATGCTTATTGATCACCTCTGACGAGGCCGATGATAGTCCGGTCGTCGCAGTCTCCAGGATTGGTTTCAAAAAGGGCTACGTTTCGGGAAATCAGCGAGCGCAGCGGGGAGGACACATTTTCGTTAAATTCCTAACCTCCAAGGTAGTGAAAACGAACGCTGTTGAAAAGCCGCATCAATACAACCTAGCCATCAATAAACCGATGATGAACCAACCAGAAATTGAATCCTGAATTTTCTCGATAACCGAGTTGAGCCCAGGGATCTTCTCTGTAGCATCCATCAATACCGGAGGTGCTTGTCATACAGAATGAAATTCACCCAACGTCCCCGATATGCTTTTCATAACTTTAAACAAATGAGACATCGCACGAGGAGCGTCAGAACGAGGGCGTACCGGAATCTCTGAAGCTCAAGACCTGCCACAACACGCTGTGCAGCTCTTGTGGACTCATGTCCTGGGGCCGCCTATCTCCACGTTCTATTCCAGCGCGCATGCGCTCGATGCCTTCCATGTCACGGCCCATCTTATCACCGCTTCCACCAGGAAGTTTGAGGAAAGCATCACGGAGCATGTCACTCGAGGAATTAGACTTGGAGCGCGCACGATCAAATTCTTTATTAAGGTCCGTGACGGAAGCCTCACTCTAGATAATGAAAGTAAGAAATTTTGATGTGTTGATATACCAACTCAAGAATCTTACGATGTGATCAGTAGCCTCTGCACGAACAAGAGTTCATTCATCAATACTAGAACGGGAGATCATCTGTGCTTACCTCCAAGCAAGCTGTAAATGAAATCACTCGATCCGAAGGTCCCTAGATGAAAACAGTAAGCATGATTATTCCTCTACGATACCGTGAAAACACCCACCGGTAACAATTGGCGCAACCATTTTTCCATTGTGTGCACGCACTCGTACAGCATCACCAACATGCACGAATATATTGGTATGTCCCATGGAAACGAGAGCAAGCTCGCAGAAATTAGAGTGTGCAGAGAAGTCTTCAAGAGTGTGGAGCTATTCGATATGATCAATTAGCGTTGCGATAAACCAATGCGAGTTGTTCATAGCAGAACGGTAGACATCAAGTGATGAGCGACGGGCGGAACTATATGCTACAATATGCATCGCAACAAGTTCGATGCATATATGCGTCACAGGAAGAGAATTTTAGTTCAACTTACAGCTTGTCCAAGAAGCCTAAACGCCTCGTATTGATCCGCGTTATCTCCAGAACTCTTGTATTTCCTGCCGAGATAAATGCACTGTTGAAGTACTCTGCGCACGAGGGCCTTGGAGGTATCCCAATGACCTTTTTCTGTCACATTTGTGAGTCACTCAAGGTCAAAAGGAGATTTAGGAAAAGAGACGAACCATTCGCGATATAGTTTTTCATTCCCGTTTGTGGATCGATAGCAAGTTCATCTGGCTGGAAAGAATGTTGCGGATGAGTAGGGCAAGTAATAGGTAGCCAAAATAATACGTGCGTGAACAGGGCCGCGTAGTCTAGGGTCGTACTGCCGTGCATCTTCTCCCTCTCCATAACCTTTCGGGTTATCAATATGTTCTGTCTATGTGTGGTGCGCGTTTATAAATCGTATAGTAGATATACCAGGGATCACTTACTGGCAAATAAGCACCGAGTCTCTCTGGCGTGACTTCAAATTCGCCAGTAGCATATCCGTTGGCCTATATTTGATAGAGTGAGGAAAAGTTTTATAGGCGGCGATCACACATACCATAAACCCAAGCACCATGACTAAATTGAGGATAGTCTGGAAATTCGAAGAATGATGTTATGGAAATTGGAAGGTAATTATCACGACGTACTTGCATGTTCACTTTCTTCAGTGAACCGATGTCAACAGCCTGACATACGATCCATTTTCAATAACTTGTCGCACTTTCAGACATTAGAATAGTTGAATCACCTGGCTGTAATCTCTTAACCAATTGCTACATGCCGATGAATTAGATCACGAAAAAATATGTTGGCATCTGGAAATACGCACCCAAAATATACGCGCTTGATGTCGAGGCCGCCAAACTTTGGACCCTTTCCGATGAGACTAGAGAGCGCGAATCCACCGACCCCCTTCTTCACGAGGTCTGCAAGCGCATCCTCCTAAAAAGCGCAGCGATCAGTACGCCAGAACTCGATCAGATTGGAGATCGCCTACAATGTCTCCGTGCCTAAATGCCTTGCCTTCCACAAATGCATATCTGCCTGATCGTCAGTGAAAGGGAGGGAAAAAGAACAATGCTGCTTTACGAAGGAATGTTGCCTGCCCCGAAGGCGTGCACGCCATTATTTGACAAACAGAACGCAAAGATAAAGAACAGCAGAAGGGGAAGAGTTGGAGAAATATTGGTAGGCATCGTGAATGGGTGAATAGATGCAAGAAATCAAGTCGATGGCTGTGAGCTGCGGTATCCTCTTATATCAAAGTGAAGAAGACCCCTGGAGCGGTTGCCCCCTAAAACAGTCACCCCAACCTGAGCCAAGAACGCCAGAATCTACAGACCCAAGCCTACTTGGCAATTGAAATTGTAACCTGAATGATTAGGCTAATAGACAACGTCCATCGAGAAATCATTAAGCCTCAGGCCTCAGGTGCCGTGCCCTTTCAAGTTCCATGGCCTCTGTTTTTCGATCCCCTGACTACATGTCTTGCTCTTGGTGAAACGTATTCCTTGTACGTGACTCTAGTTGACTTCTGGCGTTTGTCACGGACGCAATGCGGGGAACGGAACGCCACGTGATTTGTCAGCAATCGGCAAAGACCGGTGTAAAATTGAGCCTGTTTGTGATTTTTCTGTGTACGCTGTCTTTCGCATCCTCCGCCAGTGATTTAAAGTGGCTTGCGTCTGTTCGTTGTAATCTTTAGACTCCATCATCACGCACTATTGATTCCCCTCAGGTCAGTAAAATCAATGAATATCAGTGCTCTCATTAAACAAGAAAAAAAGTTTTAGCATCATTCCCTCATAATGACCAGCTCATCCGCTACTTCATCTCCTTCTCAGATTCATCAGAACGTCGTTCCTTCCGAAGTCGGATGGCAATTTGTTCCTCAGTATTACACTTTTGTTAACAAGCAGCCCAATCGTTTGCATTGCTTCTACACAAAAACCTCAACCTTCATTCATGGTACAGAGGGCGAGGATGTTAAGGCATGCTTTGGCCAGCAGGTATCTCTATTTTTATCTATTCACCCTCTTTAAAATCTTACAAGTCACGTAGGAAATCCATAACAAGATTACCTCTCTTGGCTTCGACGATTGCAAGGTCTATATCCACTCGGTCGACGCCCAGTCTAGTGCCAATGGTGGTATCATCATTCAGGTTATCGGCGAAATGTCAAATCATGGCGACCCTTGGCGCAAGTTCGTGCAAACTTTCTTCCTTGCAGAGCAGCCAAACGGTTATTTTGTCCTCAACGACATCTTCCGCTTCCTGAAGGAGGAGACCGTCGAAGATGATGCCAGCGAACCCGAGGCTTCCTCTACTGCACCTTCTGAACCTGCACCTGAATCAGTTCGCGAGCCAACTCCCCCGCCCCCTGCTCCTGAACCCGAAGTCGAAGAGCCAACCACCATGGTCCCTGAGCCCATCTCTCCGCCCCCTGAGCCCGAACTTGCTCCAGTTGAGGTCAACGGGATCCATCATGAACCTGAAATCCAACGGGAACCTACCCCTGAGCCATCTATTCCTGAAGCTGAGCCAGAGCTTGAACCCCCCGCTCTGATTGCGCCGCCACAAGCGCCTGCGCCTCCCCCGCTTGTTGCGCCGCCACCAGTGCCTGCACCTCCCGCTCTGGTTATCCCAACACCAGCTCCTGAACAGGCACCCGCTCCTCAGCCACCAGCTCCTGCACCAAAACCTGCAGCACCAAAAACATGGGCCAGCCTCGCTGCCGCTGACTCTAAGCGCTGGGGCGCACAGGTGGCTACTGAATCAAAAGGGATGTCTGAGGTACCTGCTTCTGCAGCATCCCCAGCACCACCGGCTGGTGGCGCCCCTTCTCCCGCTCCACGGAGAGAGCACTCACATTCGCACCCTCACTCGCCTATCGCTTCTGCAAATGCACTCACAACCCCCCAGTGCTTCGTCAAGGTATGTTTTTTTCCTACAACCATTTAGCGCATCACTCACCAAAACATCTTTACATTAGGGTGTAACAGAAGTCGTGTCGCAACAGCAACTGATAACTCTTCTTGCTCGTTTTGGCACCGTTAAGGACGTCGAGATTGTGCGCAGCAAAGCTTGTGCTTTCCTCGAGTTCAACAGTCTTGATGCTGCTAAGAAAGCAATCATTGCTTCGCTTCCCACCAACGCTGGTGGTGAGGGCGGATTGCGCTTCGATAGTCCTGAGGGCAGCGTTCGGATCATCGTTGAGACAAGGAAGGAGCGTGGCGATCGGCCTGTTAGTCGGCCACGGGGTGGTGTGCCCAACGGCGAGTCCAGGGGTTCATTCCGGGGCCGTGGCGGACCTCGGGGTCGTGGCGGCCCTCCTCCAGCGCCAAAACAGTAAGAACGCATGTGCATTGTGGTTCGGAGGGGTGTTCATCTGCGTGGTATACTTGTTGTCCTAAGCTTATTTCATTTGCTTTTGTCCATGTAGACGTGCGTGGTGGACGTGATATAATGCGAAAATCACCCTCGTGCTCGTTTGTTTTGCTTGCTATCGTGTTTTGGTAGTGATTCTGTTAATGAATTCAGGGGTTTTCATGTTGATTGCCAATTTGAAGTCTTGCTAGTGACTCCTACATACTATCAAAGCATGTTTAAATATGTACTTGATCAGTATCATATGTAACAGTTGTCCCTAGGCGACGAGCATTAGATATTAGTAGGGCCATTTCAGAATTCTTGTTTGGTCGAGTTTGACGATCGCCACGCCACGTCTTGAGCACATCGTCGATGGCATCGACAGAGCCAACGCACGAAACAGTCTTCGACGCCAAGCCCATCAACCAAGAACACCAGAGAGACCAAGATGCGTCTGATGCCCAAGCTCAAATAATTGCATCCCTCCGTTCCCAAGTCACCGATCTCTTCTCACAAGTCACCCAGCTCAACGGCAAGCTCGTCAAGTCCTACGACCGTGTCTCCGACCTCGAAGATCAGCTACATGATTCTGAGAGCTCTCTGCGAAATGCCAGTGTTGCTGTCTCATCGCTCGAGCTTGAGCGCACCCACCATCTTGCTGCGCTCGATACGGGGTTACTAGTTGAGAAAGAGCATGTCACTGCTGAGCTGAACAGGCTTATGGAACGTGCGACAGAAGAAGCTGCGCAGCGTGGTCAAGCAGAGACAGCAAGGAGTGACATTGAGAAGGAACTCGATGATCTTAGTGCATCGCTGTTTCTCCAGGCGAATACAATGGTCGCAGAAGCACGACTGGCACGAGCCAAGAGCGAACGCAAGGTGTGCGAGGCGGAGGAGGCGCTAAAGGGAGCTGAAGAAGCAGTCAAAGTGATGCAGACACAGATGCAGGCTCTGCAGGCTGATAAAGAGAATGCCGAGCGTCAGGCGGAGGAGGCGCGACTCAGTATGGGCAAGGGCAAATGGGTCGAGCAGGACACGCAGCTGGTTCAACAGTATCCGGGAGATGTACGAAAAATGCGCTTGGTGACTGTGCATGTCCCATACACAGAATTCATTGCGTTTGTTACGCACCTTCGAGGACTAAGGGTCTCACAGGCTACTTCTCCTGTTATCTCCACACTTTTGGGCCTACCCTTCCTCGCACGGCTGCTCACGGAGGATTCGTAAGTGACTCGCGTGGCTTTGATGCATCTTGTTCATCATGATATAGAGAACCGACCGTCCGGCTAGACCTGGCCCCCTCATTAAACTGGCTGTCCCGGCGGTCCGTTCTAGCAGCGATCCACACAGGGATGCTCATTATTGAGCCAGTATCGTTTTCATCACTTGTGCAGGAGCTGTACCCCCATTCACAAACGAATACAGCCGTTTCCATTTCATGTGCCCTTTGTGGGACTGCAATCGTACGTGCCCAATCGCATGAAATACCCCCAAGCCACCCACTCGCGTCCCTCCGCGCGCAGCCGCAACAATATCCGCCTCACGAATGGCAACCTTTGGTTCAAGAATCCACTTTCCAACTCTTCATCAAGTCATGTAGGACATGACGCAGACATTGAGCAGCCTGAGCAAGTATATGTATTCCGTTTGGCACCCGCCACCCCTGCCCCAGCTATTGCGCCTGCTTCTTTACCACTGCACACCTCTTCGCCTTCCACTTCGACGCTTCCCGTTTCCAGGCCACCAGCGCACCCCACGGTGGCAACACGCACAAGTTCTATTCAAGCACAACAGCCCTATCCGTTATGTACATCCAATTACTGTCTCCTGCGCCTCCGAACTACGTGTTCCCTATGGGCTTTCGTCCGCACATGCGTCGTTGAACGTATATGGGAGGAGGAGCCTGTCATACCTGATAAGAAGCCCGTGATTTTGGGTGCAAATGGGACAGAGAATACCCAAGAGTCGAATAAAAAGAACTCTTCTCCGGCTGCGAGTGAATCTGTTATCCCTGCGGGTGAGAAGCCGCCTGTGCCTCCTCGGCGCAGGCGGATTTGGGAGATGGCAAGTGCGCTCGGGGAGAGGGCTGTTAGCTGGACTGAAAATGCGAAGGAGAAGGATAAAGATAAGGAGAAAGATAAGGAAAAGGAAAAAGAAAAGGACGAGGAAAAGGATAAGAAACCTATGAGAAAACTGCCACCACCGCTACCTCCCCACCCTTCTGCTCCCCATCCACCTGCCCAAGCTCCCCCTCCCCTGCCCAGAAGGAGCGAAGGGCGTGGTCATTCAATCGACACTCCCGCTACTGTTTCAAATGACACTGACAAAAACGCCGGTTCTGAAGCTGGGACGTCTGGTTCTCAAGAATCATTCACCACCCCCGTTGATGAAATGTCCTTTGCTCGCCCGTTTTCCGCGGATACATCTTCTTCGCAAACAATGACACAGCCCCAGGCCCCGGCTTTACAGCCAGAACGACCTCCTTCCCCACACACCATCCCCCTGCCAGAGACACCCACATCACCCGCGTTCCGTACCACATCGCCACCTCCGCGCCCACGTTCTCGTGTCGCCTCTCCAGCTCCCTTGCCTTCACGCGTCTCTTCGCCGATACCTCATCGCGCCAGTACATCTATTTCTCTGAGTCGATCGAGAGCCGGCTCACCAGCTCCCCCACGTACGGGCTCTCCGTTCTCGTCCTCCAGGGCCGCTTCGCCTATATCAAATAGCGCTCCACCCGTTCCAAGGCGCGCTCCTGCGCGAAGGGCAGTTCCTGTACCTCCCACTGCTTCACAGACCGAAGCAAAGGAAGGGATTCCGATGCCTTCGGCTGACGTTAGCAAAGATGAGAACTCATTGAAAGTTGATGCGCCAACTTCTGAGAAGGAAGAAGAATACAAACCGTCTCCTCCCCATGAACAGACAGATGTGCCGGGCGAGGACGCTGTAGAGCCCGAAACCCCCAACCCCTTACCTGATGCGAATATAAATGGGATTCCGTCTTCCAAAAAGCGAGCGTCTGTGGATGTTTCCCCCCACACCGCTGCCGAGTTGCAGGCTACTGTTGTCGAACCAACCTCCGAAGCTCGCCAAACCAGGCGTGCCTCCGAGGATTCCAGCATTCACGGGAAATCTATCGACACAAGTAGCACGAAGCGCTCTTCTACTACCGACGAGGAAGGCTACGCTGGTGACGCGACATGGGAGGATCGTACGTGGAAAGAAATCGTACGTTTGAAAGAAGACATGTTCTGGGCGCGCGTTGGGGGCGTGCGGTAAAGCTGGAATCATCTGTAAGTGGGATGATGTGCCTGCTGCCGACCCATCCATTCCATGGTAGGATAGATTTGGTATATCCATATGTGCAGATATGTGCATGTTGTTGGACTTGATGTCGAATTTATGGTGGACGCTTGGGTTACATCTCATCATGATTTGCCATGACCCCATTGAATATATTGCAATGTAGATACTCCCATGTACTTTAACACTTGGTATTTCGTCTTTCACCACAGTATTCATGTTCATGGTCTACCACTCAGTTTAAATAGAATCCAGTCGCTTATACCGTACATATCAATCTATTTTGATGATACCACATCACCCCAAAACTTGAGTAACCTCGTGACCTCCTATCCGCAGCATGCATACGTCGATGAAGAATCCAAGAATGCAGCTGCAGATGTCGCTCTAATCATGTTCGTGGGGAGACAACATCTAGATTGATTGCACGCACCTGGGATCGGAGTGCTTTGGGCATGTTCTACGATTACACAGCAGTCCTGCTTCTCATTCATTCAGCGAATTGTTTAGGTGGGCGGGACTGTCGCATCGCTGTCCACGAGCGACGTCAAGGACGCGACGATCGTGAATACAATACAGAAGAATCAAGCGCTAGTGCAGCTTGATGGAGCTCGATGGCTAGGTGAGCCAGGACGTCCAACTGTTCGAATCCGAAGCCTGAGGGTGATGGCAACGATCGACGAGAGAACGAAGTGCCAAAGCAACTCGATGGCCACGTCCAGGTCAGCTAGGACAGCACGCTGCTCGACTCTGATCTGAAGGCTGATAGAGCGCCAGGGCAGCCCGATGAAGTTCAATGACCCAATGACCTCGATTACATCAAGCCGGGGATTATTTAATCCGATCGGATACTCGGTGAACGATTGAGTGCCTTTGTTCCTGAGGGGTCGATGAGCTTGTGTGTGTTCACTAGGGGGTTGGTGAGCCAACTTTTCTGAGTTGGCGCGTCCTCTACGCGTCCACTCGTTTATATCGCGGTAGTCCAAGCCCAGCTTGATGGTTTTTGATGAGAACATCAGCTCGCTGGAGATCATTGCTCTCACTAAATGTAGCAAATAGCTTATAACGAAGATACTCAAGTGCGCAAATTGTACACCGGAAGTGGATTTGGGAAATTATTGCCCAGCAATATTTGAGATAAGTTCTTCCCTAGTAAGCCCATCTCACCGAGGATGTCGAAGTTCGTTGGTTGCATAGCACGGAAGTTGGAAGGGATTGGTCGGCACTACTGAAGTATCCTTTTGGAACGTTGAGAAAATTGTGCTGAACGGGATGAGGATAGAGAAATGAGATTGAAGTATGGTTTGAGAAGAGCCTGAAAAATGGCCAAGTTCGAATACGACTACCGCCGAGGAAGAAGGTTACGCTTGTGAACGACTTGGGAGGGATCGTGTGTGGGGTCGGACGTGCGTGCATGCAGCTGACGCGCATGACGATGGCTGTTGGACTTCGAGATATGGATTTAGGGTGGACCAAGTATATCACTATGATCGTACATCCCATGGGATCTTGTCCTTCAGAAATCTGCCAGTCGGCAGGGAAGCCTGAGGATGAAGGACTCGTGAGCCCTTCGACACAATGGATACCCGAGTGGCAGCTTCGGTCCTGCTTCTGCGGCAGCAACCATGAACACCAACATCCGCAGCATGCATGAAGAAGGCCGGACGCTTTTGCACGAGGTTGCAGCCAAGATTGATGTCGTAAGTAGTTGACAACGAACTTGGTTGTCTTGGTGAACCCAGGAACTTTATTGTCTTTCATTTTGTTGTTATTTCCTATTATTCACTATAATACTTTGTGCCTTGCTTATAGCTCTCTTCTGTCCTCCATCCTCCAACATGCCTGAAATCAACCAGCAGGCTCCAGCTGCCGCTGCAGCACCCGCAAAATCAAAACACGGTGCTGCATCACAGCCTCCACCCGCACCGAGGAAAGTTAGATTCAACGTCGGTAAGTCTAGATCCTTACTTCTCATTTATCTAATTTAACGCATTATCTCTCTCAATAGGCACTCAGTATCAGGTTCTCGATGTCGTAGGCGAGGGTGCATACGGTATCGTCTGTTCAGCTGTTCACCGACCCAGTGGCCGCAAGGTCGCCATCAAGAAGATCGCACCTTTCGAGCATTCCATGTTCTGCTTACGCACACTGCGAGAACTAAAACTCCTCAAATTCCTTAGCGAAGCCGGCGTAAGCGAGAATGTGAGTCCGTCTGCCATTCATCATATTGACGTGCTCAGTCAGAACGTTCAAGATCATTTCAATCTTGGACATTATCAAGCCTCCTTCCCTAGACGCTTTCAAAGAAGTCTATTGTGCGTACAAAAATATGTTATTTGACACACATGACATTCAAACTTTCACACAGTAATCCAGGAGCTGATGGAAACAGACATGCACCGCGTTATCCGAACGCAAGACCTCTCAGATGACCACGCTCAATATTTCATTTATCAGACCCTGCGCGCACTCAAGGCCCTACATTCTGCTGATGTCATCCACCGTGATCTCAAACCCTCAAACCTCCTTCTTAATGCAAACTGTGATCTCAAAGTCTGCGACTTTGGGTTGGCACGATCAGTAAAGACCGCCGAACCATCAGGCACCGAAACTGGGTTTATGACTGAATATGTCGCTACACGATGGTATCGAGCCCCTGAGATCATGCTGACGTTCAAGCAATATACTAAAGCTATCGACGTCTGGTCTGTGGGGTGCATCTTGGCTGAGATGCTCTCCGGGAAGCCTTTGTTCCCCGGTAGAGATTACCACCACCAGCTCACTTTAATCTTGGATGTTCTCGGCACACCAACGCTGGACGAGTTTTACGCCATTACCACACGCAGATCGCGAGATTATATTCGAGCTCTTCCTTTCCGCAAACGCCGGCCGTTTGCGCAGATCTTTCCCAACGCCAATCCTTTGGCTGTAGACTTCCTGACAAAGACTCTCGTAAGTCACAATCTAATCATCTATTCACGTGGTAGCTCAATCTTCTTTTCTAGACTTTTGATCCCAAGAAACGCATAACAGTCGAAGAGGCTTTGGCTCACCCATACCTTGAAGCATATGTATGTGTACTTCTTGCTCCGCGAGCGCACAAGCTTACATGTGATTCAGCATGATCCCGATGACGAACCAGTTGCACCACCGCTGGATCCGGAGTTCTTCGAATTTGACCGTAAGCACTCGAGCTTAACAAGCGCGCATGTATATTCATCGTATTGGCAGTACACAAGGACGATATCAGCCGCGAACAGCTCAAAGAGCTCCTCTACGAAGAGATCATGTCCTTTTGCCCCGCCCCAATCACCTAAACACACCATCGCCATGTCCATAAACCAGAGGATTCACATGTAATACTGTGCTGAGTGTCAAATTGAATTAAGGAATTAAAAAAATGTACGAAATATGTTCTTTGGTACCTTCTAACTGGTAGTCGTGCCACTTTGCTGTGGACAGTACTCATTCGATGATTTGGTGTATTTCTTCACAATCAGCAGTTCATTGCACGGATCTTGTAGTTTTTACACGTTTTTGTTGCCGCGTCACCCAATATTCAATCTGTTTTGGGACTATGAGCGCCTACAGACATTTACTGTGATATAGCGAGAACTCGAGGTCTGTATGAGTATGAACGATCCATAGTGCATTCGTGTCATATGAAGACTCGGAGAGCTGGCACATAAAGCTGCATCTACTGGTAGTGATTGTGCATCGCGGAAAGCATTTGCAGCCTCGCGTCGTGAGATAATCGTCGATCGAGTCATCCATCAGTGAACGAATGAGTCCTT
The DNA here is from genome assembly GCA_016628085.1 of Suillus occidentalis. Lineage (NCBI taxonomy): Eukaryota > Fungi > Basidiomycota > Agaricomycetes > Boletales > Suillaceae > Suillus > Suillus occidentalis. The sequence continues at coordinate 75,737 of JABBWB010000107.1, forward strand.
GATTTTGTAGCCGTGGGAACTACATAAGGGTCTAATTATTTTACTGCTAAAGATGATCATGTATACTACGAGAAATTTGATTTGTCGATAGCTAGTCATGTATGCTTACCACTATAGACCAGCAAGAGGAGTCGATAACGAAATCGTGACATGGCGCCATCGCGATTGGCTAGGGATGAGAGTGCACTTGTATTAATGTTGTTGAGAAATATCATTTAATATCAATTATGCTTCGTATTAAAATATCATTCAATGGTTTCTGAAGGACAGTCGTTTTGGCAAAGGCCAACCAGGTATAAATTGGCTTGGTAGTTGACGACAAAATCATGACATGCGGCCATCACAACCAGCAATGTACAGGATCGCACTCACGTTAACATTGTTGAGTTTTCTCAGCTGTCATCATTTACGTTAAAAATTATAATGCTATCTAAGACATTCCAACGCGATGGTCGCTTTAGCACGTGTGAACACGTGTAGATTCATCTGGCAGATCACGACAAACTCGTGACATGCAACCATCGCAACTAGGAAGGGACAGAAGTGCACTCGTGTCGACGTTTTTGAACATGTTCAATCAAACTTGTTAATGTTCCATGCTATATGATTATTCAAAGGATTCCGCAAAACAGTCGCTTTACCACAGGTAAACAAATATATATTCATCTAGTGGTTCATGATAACATGTGACATGCAGCCATCACAGCCAGAAAGCAATGGGGATGCAATCGTGTTGATATTATTGAGCACGTTCAGTTACACCCGTGGATGCTGTAGGTTGTCTGCTCATTTAAAAGATTCCACAGAAAACATGTATTCATATATTGTACATTGCAGGATTGCTCTGCCAATAAACGCGTCAATCATCAAACCAATCGATCGTGCTCATCCACTGGATAATACCCCACGGAACAAAACTTCTACTACAATGCTCAGACGCCAGCAGATCTGTAAGTCAATGCAAAATAGATATTTGATGGACTGACTTGACTGCCGTCCCCAATTTGACTGGTGCGCCCCCCTCCTGTAATTTCGTTCCTCTAGTACTAGTCTCCTTATTTTCTACATATGTAAGGATGGAGCGATTTCCAATATTCGCGTCCCCTCCTGTTCGCGCTCTCCCAGATCATTTTATCCCCGAGACTCAGCACCGAAGATCTGGAGCTATGGAGGGACTGTGTGTGTGCGCTCGAAAAACTCCTTGATATACTAGAATCTGTCAGGAACTGTCAATTATGGTATGCTATGGTATACATCCAGATACATTCAATGTATGATAGAGTAAATCTAGTAAGCGTAAGTGATAAAAATCGGGTGAAAGGTAAGTAAAATACCTAGGCCCACATCATGGCGCCATTACCTTCCTCCCAGGTCCTTTTCAGCTTCCATTCCCTTCCTAACACAATCTCGTCTTCGTCAGCATCATCCTCATGAAAGAGGGCCTTCTCGTCATGCACAGAACGAGATGCAAATTCCATTTTGACTGCGTGGGCCTCAGCGTTCTGCTTGACCTTCTTCAAGTGTTCGTCATCGCTGTTCTCTGCCAGCCAGCTAAGGACATCCCTGTTCAACCAATATATTTTTAAGGTATGCTCATGCTCATCATAAACGTGGCTCTAGTTCAAACAATCAGATTTCTTCTCAAGAATCAGTTCAGAAACACTTACGTCAATGTCAATAGGCATTTGGTCAGTATGGACCCGCTTCTCAATACCAAATTCAGGGACAAGAACGTCAAACGCGGCATCAATGATACCAACAACCTTGGCTGGACGAATGACAGGACCGTACCGTTGGGTGAGGTCCGAGATTAGATAGAGATAAGTCGACTACTCCTGCGCCGACTTTGCCGAGTCCTTTTTACTGTTCGTAAAAGTTAGTACACCAGACCAGCGATTGATAAAACGACGCGAACATGTTGCAAAATTGAGCAATTTTTGCCACGGCATCACGGTCCATAGAGAGTCTTGGTTCCGCTACCACTCATCAGCATAAGGCATAGACAGGTACAAAGCATTACCCACCTCCACCCTGCAAAACTGATTCGAGTTGACGGTGTACAAGAACATCCGCGTAGCGCCGGATTGGAGAGTGAAATGAATATAGAGGGGCACGCTTAGCCAAACGTAGTGATTGTATTTCGCAATATCGAACATGCCGGCGCAGAAGTACTTAGCTCGCTGGGTAGCTTTGTAGGAGATCAGCTCCAACACCATGCGGGCAGTTGGGTTTGCGATTGCCTCGATGATGGCACCGCTAGAGGAGACATCGACTGCAATATTGAGTCGATTGGCGCGTTCGTTGAAGAGATTCTGTGCAAATTTGTAACTAGAGTGGGGTTACAGATGCGATATTGACTCACAAGGCGTCTCTCGAGCGGCGTATCATGTCTACGAAGCCGGGCCTGCTCGGGAAGATGAATGGCAATACGTTGCGCAACAGTGGTATTGGTTAGCAGCATGAACTACAATTGTTCAAATCAGTCTTCAATATAGCTCAGGTACAATTGCGGCACAAACCTCTTCGACGATGCTATTTGCATCGGTGTTCTTCAAGTTGGTCTGCTTACAGCCGCTTTCGTCAAGGGTAAACTCAAGGCACTTGGATGATAAGCTGACAGCACCGTCCTGAAAGCACGTAGCACGAAGCTGTTTCGCGAGAATATTTTGGCAAGACCTTGATATCATGCACGATCACTGATACATTGTGTTCTGGAGTGACGAGATCGCCTAACATGTGACCGTCGATAGCTTTGAGCGTCGGTATATGACAGTTTCGCGAAAGATCTGGCATTTAATGAATTCAACTGAGCAATGCACAAGAAGATAAACTTACTTGATGACAGCCTTGCCCAACCACTTGTCGACGACTTTACCCTCCTTGGTCATGGTAAAAATGGCCGAAAACACCAGACGTTCGACACCCGGGTTTAGACTGCATGCCTCTTCACAAATGGTGGTAAGAAACCTGGCGACAACGTGTTGCACGAGACACACCATGACGCGTAAGAGATGTCAGCGACGCTGGCGAGACTTTCGACGAGAAGGCAGACGTCATGTGATTTTAAGTTCAATGTCAGTCGGCATTTTCCCGAAATCAACAAAGCAACGCTCAATCCCTCTTATGTTCCTCCATCTCATCACATGTATTCTGATTGTTTCTATAATACTGGTCACTATCACTGAAGATCGCCTCGACCTCGCCAGTACAACATCATTAAAGTCAGTCTCGTATTTCAATGTGCACTGATTTTCCGTCCCGTAGGCTATCTAATGTTCCTGCTCCAACTCACTCTAGGCTTAAGCTTATACTCGGCGACCCTAGCAAAGCCTCAAAATTGAATGCCATCATCATGAAGGTGAGTACATGCGCTTTTATGCGCAAGTTATGTACTTATCATTTCATCAGATGGACACTGCTATCTCAGCTACTCGCTCTGACGACACATCATGCCTGAATTGTCAGAACGGCCATTATGCGGCCTTCAACACCAATACATTTAGCTATCTACGACGGAAGTGGCTCGCCTACCCATGTGTGTATCAACCATCCTCTCTCTCTATCCAGTTAGGGAATAAAGATTTTCAGAGGATGTCGACAGGTTTTTTTTTTTCAAAGTTCGCGTCATGTAAGTCTCGCATTTCACAGGGCGCTTAAGGACATACAGTGCAATAAGGTAAACTTGACCGCATCCCGCTTTCATTTTCATGTTGTCCTGCACTACTGAATTGATATCTACTCGTAGATCTCTTATAGTCCCGCTCTGGCATCCATTCTCGATTACCTGCATTCCTGTAGATAAGCTCGCAACCATACATTCACCTGTAATACTGCTTTGTATTGTTGTGTTTGCAACACAGTTTTTTTATTATATGCCGCGTAGCTAGTAAGCGTCAGAATCAAATTGAATGGTCTCCGTCATCATCATATTACTCCTCCCAAGCGCTATCAAATTAATACAGGTGCATGCACAACATTTATCGCAATGTCCGGCCGGTGTATCCATGAACTTATACATAGTAGACAAAATAAAAAGTAAAATACGCGATAATATCATCAACGGAGCTAGTATGTCCACACTCATCGAAGGCAATATCGAAACCAGACGCCAAGTCGGAGGAAGGCAATAATAAAAACATCTATAGCGCGTCGATCGAGGTGGCCCTAGCATGTTAACCAACCCACAGGCATGTATTCCGGCATAACATGCTTGGCCTTCTCAACCTTCGAAGCCCAATCATCTGCTTCTCGTTGAAGTATTTGTAAAAGTTGAGTGTACTGGCGCACTCGGTTCTGCGCTGCGGCGTAGCTTGCGTAAACCGTATCAATAGTGTAACGAGTGAACAGCTCGTTTGCTTGTTCATCATCCTCGATGTCGACTTCGTCAAGCGTCATCTTGTTCATCCGAAATCAGTTCCTGCACCTCGGATTGATTTGAATGGTGGATAACGACTCATACCAAAAACGATTGCATTTGTCGTAGACGCCCTGCAGTGGCTTTGTTTGAAAAAAAACTGGATTCTTGTATGCCAGGAGATCCTGCAGGTTGAGAGAGAGGTAATGATTGTGACGAATTATGAGGGGAAGACTGGCGGAGCGGCAAGGTCAACGAAGAATTTGGTGTTACCGACATGATGTTCAGGTGTACTAGTTCAGGTATGAGTTTAAACGAGTTTTCATGATGTTAAGTAATCACCGGGCGTATTTGATAAATAACTTTAATCGGAGCTATGCGGTATTTTAAACGTTCCATTACAGGGATCTGCCCTTTAAGGCCTAGTAGCTCCTGACAGGCCTGAGTACTGAGTCATTGCAATTTGAACGGAGTTATCAAAAACTGCCATTTGACTCAAATTCGAGCTGCAGCCGCAATTTTCGATATATTCAAAACACCCACTTCTCCACCTCGAAGCTTGAATATTGAATTCAGGAGTCTCTATCTTAGCTGGAGTGAAACTTAATGCACATCTCTCGACCGTCTTGGGTCATTCTCTCCTTTGCATTTCTCCTTTTTATGGTCGCTGTATCATTACTACACTGCAATGGGACGGGTTGTTCCTGGGCCAAGGATACAGACGCTCGTGGACTAAGTAGGCATCGCGCTACGTGCAAGTTCTACCAGAAGTCAAGCACACTAGCTACGGAGAAGAGGCGGGAGCGTCGGACAAAAGAGATCATCAAAGCGGTGGCACCACACAGATTGACCCAAAACCTAGCTGTAAGTAGTGACACGGGTCGCTTGATAACTTCGATGTAGGCTTACTAGTAATACTATGTATGAAACACAGCCGCTTGCACCAATTCGATTCACAAATGACAGACGTCCAAAACCTATAGCCCATTACGAGTCTACCAAGGTGTTCAAGAGCCATGTACCTAAGTCTATCGATCTAGCTAATGCCAATTGTTCTGGCGCCTCGGATTTTACTACATCACGGCAGGACCCCGATGTTGAAATGGAGGATGTGGCCACTCAAGGTTTAGAAGACTACGGGATTCCAGGTGCGCAGCTTGATGAATGTCGTCTACTGTCATAGTATACTCATGGATCGCTATTAGAACCAGGTCTTCCGAGTCACCCCTCGCGCATTTTTGTGCCGAGAAATTTTGAAGATCTTCTGCCGGCTGTTGAAGACATAAATGTTTCAGGTTTTCCCGTGCATCATCCATCTCTCGCACTTCGCATTCAAGATCCACCGCAAGGTAGAATACGACGAGTCATTTTGACGCTACGAGACACTCTTCAAACTGCGTTTAACGCAGTTGGACTCTCTCGACTGTATCCTCGGCGTCCGTCATTCGAACCGGACAAATTTATTCCTTCTTCGTTGTTGGCTCAATCCTCTCCCATAGCTAACAGCGTCACGCACGACGCTCAAGGATCCGTCCTGTCTCCTGGAGTCTGTGAGCCACCCTATCCGTTTGCCAACATGACCATCTATCGTCTTATGACGTGGATGAACTCCAGGAAGCCATCAGAAATCGCAAACTGAAGTGATGCGCCTCGTTACAGATGTGATACAAGCAGAGGGTTTCAACGCGAAGGATCTGGACTGGATTTTCGGTTCGGAGGTGTCTACTGTGCGTTGGACCATGACAGGAATAAGGAAACGTTCACTTTTCCCGATGATTGGGTTGAGACAGATGTACAAATTGAAATTCCTACTGAAGTCGAGGGACGATGACTCCAGAACATTTGACATCGCAGGATTTCATTATCGACCGCTCGTAGCAGTCATCCGTGCTGCATTCGCCGACGTTCAAGCCAGCTCATTCCATATTTCTCCTTTCAAACGCTTATGGAAAGATCCCCTGGACAATCATGAAGAACGCATTTACGATGAGCTCTACACGTCTGATGCCTGGCTACAAGCTCAGGACGATCTGCAGAGGCAGCCGAAAGAACGCGGATGCTCGCTCGAACAGCGTCGTCGCCGGGCTCATGTTGTTTTCTGACGCAACTCACCTCGCAAATTTCGGCACGGCTAAGGCTTGGCCTCTTTATTTATACTTCGGAAATTTGAGCAAGTACATCCGCGCAGCACCCACATCTGGTGCTTGCCATCTTGTGGGATTTTTGCCTTCGGTATGGCGCGTACTTACCATATCTTGTGACCCTATCCATACTCATTCTTTTCAAGCTTCCAGACAGCATCAAGGACATTTTCAGCAGTCTACCTCGGATAACGAAAAGTGGAATCGCGGCCCTTAATGCGCACTGTAGACGAGAGTTATTTCATTCTTGCTGGAATATCTTACTAGATGCTGAGTTCCTCCATGCATATCGTCACGGAATTGTGCTCCAGTGTCCCGAATGGAATATTCAGAAGGGTTTTTCCAGCGAATCTTCACATATTCAGTGGATTATCCGGAGAAGTGTGCTATTTGTCCTCTTTGTCTCTCATATAAATGCTTATCGCTGTTGAAGGGTTTTGATAGCAACAATTAAAGACATGGGGTCTTGCCCATGTCCGCGCTGTCACATGCCAAAAGCCTCGTTCAATCTGTTGGGCCTCTTCAGCGATATGCAGGACCGCATCGCCAAACTTAGAGTTTATTCTCTTGCGAAGGTAACGGAAGCTCGCGAATTCATCTATGGACGGGGCCATACTGTCAACGGCTCAAAAGTACAGACAATTCTTGGAGAAGGGTCATGGGTACCGACGATGGTGAGGGCTTCTTCGGAATGAGTTATATTGGTTAGTAGCTGATTTTCAACCAGAATGTGTTTGTAGAAAAGCTTGGCCCGCTGGGATTCGATGCTTTTCGCATGCTAGTTGTCGATTTCATGCATGAATGCGAATTGGGCACATGGAAGGCCCTATTTACGCATCTAATTCGTCTACTCTATGCACTTCCTGGTGGTGACGACCTCGTTGCACAACTCGATAACAGGTTTGTTTAATTATCAATCATCTTTTTATTAATGAAACCGATGGTCTTAAAACTTAGATTTCGTCATGTCCCAACATATGGTAATGGTGTCATTCACAGATTCACGAACAATACTTCGGAAATGAAGAAGCTTGCAGCACGAGACTTTGAAGATATTTTACAGGCTCGTCTCTTCACTTCTTGTGTTTATTTGCATTGTTGATATCAATCACAGTGCGCCATGCCAGTCTTTGAGGGTCTGTTCCCACCAGACCATGACGTCATTGTACAGTCACTTCTATATAGATTTGCGCATTGGCATGCCTTTGCGAAACTCCGGATGCACTCCGAGACAACCTTATCAGTTCTGGATCAAACATTTCAAAGGCTCTCCCGCCAGTTGCGCAAGTTCAGTGACTTTACATGTACGGCTTTCACTACCATGGAGCTACCGAAAGAAAAAGCCGCTCGTGAGCGCTCGGGTCTTGCCAATCCAGTTACTGAGGGTGGAAATTGCAAGACTAAGAAGTTTAATTTGAGTACATATAAATTTCATGCCATGGGAGACTACGTTCAATCAATCTGGCTTTTTGGGACCACAGACTCCTTTACTACGCAAATCGTATGTGAATATCTTACATGTTTTCTCGACTCATTTTAATTTCGAACTAGGGAGAGTTGGCACACAGGGCGCTGAAAGCATTCTATCCTTTGACCAATAAATTAGATACCCCAGCACAACTTGCCAAGCATGAATGTCGCCGACATGTACTTCGGCGCGTAGCAGAAGCAGCAAACACCTCGAACACTAGCGAGCGGCAGGTGCCTGTTGATTTCTCTGCAGAGCTCAGAGATCACCATTATATTTCAAAGCTCAACCGCAACAATCCAATACATATATTCAGATTTCTTCAACAGTACAATGATGATCCAGCTGTAGCGGTAGGTGTTAACCCCCGCATTATCAATCTTCCTTAAGATAAATTGCAGGGATTCATACCAAAACTCAAAGATCACATCCTATATCGACTTCGCGGGTTAGATATAAGTTACTGCGATCATACATTCACACACGATGAGCACAATACAGTCATTATCCCAGATAGCAAGATTTACTCTGTACAAACAATGCAGGTATGGTATGCATATCATACATCTCGCTAGGATATGATTAACTTCACAGGTGCATTATACCACTTACGACCTTCGATGGGAGTATGACATCATTAATCCTCGGACACATTCTGACATCATGGTCCTATCTGGAGAAACAAAACCCCACCATCCATACTGGTATGCCCGAGTTCTGGGCATCTATCATATGGATGTGTGGCTCCGTACTGAAAATTCAATGAAGATGCATCACATTGAGGTCCTCTACGTCAGATGGCTGGGACCCTTGATCGGCCACCGGTCAGGGTTTAATTGTGCTCGTCTTCCACAGGTCGCTTTTATTGACGAGTCTGACCATGATGCTTTCGGATTTCTCAATCCCAGCCAGGTTATCCGAAGTGCCCATTTGATTCCGGCATTTGTTTCCGGCCGCGGAACAACCTACCTTCGTCACGGAAAATCATTTGCCCGTCAAGGCGATGAATTAGACGATTGGGAGGCATACTATGTTGGGATGTAAGTACCATCCGGGTATCTCATTTTTTTCTACTCAAACTGTTAACCATTCAGATTCATCGATCGAGACATGATGATGCGTTATACGCACTATGGGGTCGGCCACCCTATTGCTGTTCGGGAATTGACAAGAGATTGTGCCAATGCGGCGGAGCTTGCGGACAACTTTTCACACCTGCAGGACGAGAATGACGAAGATGAGGTTATTCCATACAGCGACAACAATAGTGAGGAGGGCGAAACTGATGAGGACGAAACTGAAGACAAGTCGGATGATGAAGAGTTCGATGACCTTGATCCTGAGTGCGGGGAGATGGAGGAGGAGGAGGAGGAGGATCATTTGTCGTTTTGAATAGCTTAAGTCTTACCGTTTCTCATGAACGGGGGCGTGGGGAGTGCAAGTGAAGTGAATAAAAGCTCAGTAGTCGCAGCTGAGCCTACTGGTACTTGGAAAAGTGGTGAGGTGATCATAGTCGTTCAAAATCCTGCAGTAGAATACAAAAGAATCGAAATTGAGTGCAAGATCAAAGCGGATGGATGTTCTGCAGTCATTCAAGTTGATTTTCAAGTTGTTGCTGATAGTATTTTAACGAGCTTACTGTAGCAGAGATCGAGTCTGGAGCCCAGGTCAGGATCTCATAAGGGGGTATGCAAGACCGACTTGGAGGCAGGTGGTAGCAAACGAGGGCAACTATCATGTATAAACCCCGTAAGCAGTTCCAATTTAATTCATTCAGGTCATTTCTTCAGCAGCTTAGAACAGTATTTAACTCACTGGCAAAGCCTCTTGAGTCTCTTACTTAGTACCGTGACTATTACTACTAGCCTGAGGATACAGCAGTTAGCGAAAATCTATAGTGCCATGAGCAATAAAGGACCTGTGACTCCGGGTCAACTCACTTTGATCATGGCACCAAAGCCTGGCACCTGGCCATGGTTACCGGTTTTGATCATGGGGAAGTCTGTATTGTGTTCTATTGATGTCATTGAATCAGTCAATGGCTTACTAATCAGCCGTCCTTGGGCGTGACTTTGGTTTTGCCATCAATGTCCGAGCTCAACTTCACTTGCTCACACCTTACTGGGTCACAAATCGCCTCCATCATATTAGGGCTAATCATACAGCTGATTACGGGGTTTCTGAAGTCAAGAGATACTATAGGATGCCATCCCCAAAACAAGCCAGTGCGTCACAGTAGTTTGGCGACTACAATTATTTTGCTCATCTTCGCTTTCAATGTTCGTTGAACTACTAGTACTAACCCGACCATTCAACTTGCAAAAGAGGAGGGGAGAGTGGACATTTACTGGTGTGAGACAGATGCTTTCCAGACAAGTTTGAAGGTATCTGAAGGCAAGCCAGAACATGATGTTTCCCAGGCCTTCCTTTTAGACTGGTGACCAGCCCCTCTATGAGATTGTGGTTCATCTGGGTACAACCTATCGTGGACCAGCCTGTTACCGAAGACAAGCAGAATATGAAATATAGTGAGTGCACCGTTCACATCTCCGCCAACATTGATCTAATTCTGTTCATCAGAGTGCCCCAAAAGAATAGTAAACATGGTGTGGACGCTATGAGGTCAGTGTCAACTTAGTGTTACATGCTGCTTCAAAGCTTACCTTTACCCCAGGATGTTCCTGGTCACCTCTTCCATTGTGCAGGGTGAAAACATGTGCTTTCGCGGAGAATGTGACTGTGACGTTATCTCTTGCATTCGTCTTCCCTGGTTGAACGTAGTCCAATCCTTTGTTGGCCAAGTGACGCTCCTCGACAATATTATTGGTGTAGTTCATGTACAACCTGCACGCTCCTGTCTCAACCAACGTCGTAGATCGATGGATTCTTGCTCAGTGTCATTCTCTATCAAACTTATGAAAGCAGGCCTGCAAACCTACAGGTCCCACTTAGGCTGCAGGCGAGGCACCGTCTGTGTCTTGGGGGTCTCTGATCCATGTCTGGCTCACAAGTAAGCTTCCTCATTTCATCACTCAATTGGTCAATTTGAACCATTCTTTCACAGATTGCATCAAAATGTTTACACGAGGCAGAGGCGTACCACAACAGGTCCTACCAAACTCATCATCAAAACTGCCAGCGAGAACTCATATGAAGGTAGGTTTTACTCTTGCTACAACCATACACTAATTGAACGCAGGAAGATCAAGGTATTCGAACGTCTCCAGAACCATATTGACCCAAGGTCATTCACGCCGCACTGTATTTTTGACAGAGCTGTTGTCATGTGTTCCTCCCACGACATTCCACTGTCTGGTGGGGACTCTCAAACCGTAAGAGTTGAGTGTTCCTGAGTCGAACTACTGATTGATCTTTGCTTATTATCAAATTGTAGCGCTTTGCAAGCATTCATTGACGGAAAACTGACCAAGCAGACTCCCCCAGTGTCCCAGAAGAATGTCACTGCCAAACTAATTGATTTGAAGTACGTATTTCTGCTTATTATCAAATTATAGCGCTTTGCAAGCGTTCATTGACGGAAAACAAATCAACCAGACTCTTGCCAGAAGTCGATTCGGACATTCAACATGTCATGTGATCTCTGGATTCGGTAATTCCGACGTTCTTTGCCGAGATCTTACCTGATTGCTCTTGACACGTCAGACTCTTAGTAAGCATGACTCGTAAATTTCCGTGCTGCATGCATCCAATACACCCATGATCATACGTACATAATCGTTCAAACATCGGCCAGCTTCTGTTCGAACATGAATAGTCTAAACTGGAACATCATTACTAGGCTAGTGGTCCATCGTCACACTTCTTCATGGCCATCTGGTTCTCGGAGCGCATGGGGCTCTGCTCAATTATGCAGTTCATGCAATGTAGGTCATCTGACCTTGTTTGAGCTTCTGCTCCGTCATGAACTTCATTTCACTAAGGCCATCTGGCTCTCAGAGTGCGCGAGCGTCTGCTCAATTATGCAGTTCAATATAGGTCATCTGACCTTGTCCAAGCTTCTGCTCCATCCTGAACTTCATTTTACTATGGCCATCTGGCTCTCAGAGTGCATGAGCTTCTGCTCAATTATGCAGTTCAATATAGGTCATCTGACCTCGTCCGAGCATCTGCTCCATCACAAACTTCATTTCACTAAGGCCATCTGGCTCTCCGAATGCGCGAGCATCTGCTCAATCATGCAATTCATGCAACACAGGTCATCTGACCTCGTCCGAGCATCTGCTCTGTGGTGAACGTCATGTCACCAGGGCCATCTGGCTCTCCGAGTGCGCGAGCATCTACTCTGCTCTGCTTCACCTTGTTGATGTCACATGTAGGTAATTCAAGAGTTACAGATCAACCTGTGACGATCTGTTCCTCCGAGTCGACTGTAGTAAACCACGTTGCATCTTCCAGAACATGTTTTGGAGCGAATAATCACTTCAAAGCGGTCTGTTTATTTTCTTTATGTAATAAATTTTCTGTAGCTCACTTTTTTTCGCTGAGGTCGATCAGAACTAGAACAATTGCTGTATCTCCGTCACAGTCACTCTAGTTGCACCTAGATGGACATCTCGCACCACTATACTATGAAGGTTTCCTCAGAACCTATGACTGGTAAATGAGCGGCCTCAGGATATGCTCATGGACTTAACCGATGCTACCGTGCCGCTCACTTACATGTATTTTAGTCATGAATCCTGGCCGAGAGTCCGAGTCAATTTCAGTTGAAACCTCGTGTGGACTGTTCTCCCTCCCTCTGCAGTGGCCCTTGCATTCGCACCGTGATGGGTAAGTGCATTCTGTTCATCAGTACTTACTACAACTAACGTTCTTGTAGCTGGCAAACCTGTCAAGTTTCACTTTTGTGACCCGTCGAGAGGTCGTCGCAAGCGATGCCAGGCCGCTCTCAAGCTTGACGGCTTTGTCTACCATACTTTCAGTGGCTCCATTGAAAGTGAGCGTAATTTTCTTCTTTGCTCGACTGCAAACTTCAATGATGGCCGTTATTTCTTTGCAGGCCTAGGCGCTGTCGACAATACAGTGACAATCTCCACCTCGGCTCCCCAAGATGAACCCGAGGCTGGGAGAGATCACTCTGTCAAGGTAACCCAGAAAGTGTGGGGATTAGGCCGGAATTATCAGACGTTGATCGTATTTGGCACGACATTTTCCAGCCAGTAGACGATGCCTCCCAGCCAGGAGATGATGCCTCCCAGCCAGGAGATGATACCTCTCAGTCAGCAGATGATGCCATCCCTGCCACTGCGGCTGCTGCCACCGCCGCCGCCCCAACGACAGTCGCAGTAGAATCTGATTCGAACTATGAATCAGAGTTTATGGACTTCATAAATTGGCCAGAGGAATAATTCTAGCCTTTTGCGTCATTCAGTATCTCCTGACAAGCTTGCCGCATCGTCTTGTTGACATCTTTTTTCCTCTCATTTACCAGTAGTTAGTATATACTGTTCAGTGTTAAGTCGACTCCAACTGTCTCTTAGCGCACACCTCATTTGGTTCTCTGGCGTTGGAGTTAACCACACAACCTCCTCATAGTATAACACATGGCAATTAAACTCAGTTTATTCACTATCTGGCCTCGCTGGCGCTTCTTCTCGGACATATTATTTACAGGCCTACATGTCATTCCTGGCTTCCATCTCATCCCGTTAACATCGGAAGTGGAGTCAGTGTGACACGATTACCGTGAGAACGTTGGTTGGCCAGTTCTTTTGTTTAATGCCAGTGACTCGGCTTCCGAGATCTCAAGATGACTCCTCAATTTTGCGCTGTCTTGTGTTCCGTCGGTGTCTGAATTGTCTGCAATGAATGTAAGTGATGCAACGGCTTGGAGTAGGATAGATGATGCTCATCAATATTCATCTCAGGGTGCCAGTGATGATTGGAATGTGATCAATCATCGGACGGGACAACTTGAACGAGACAGGTTTTTGGTGAGTGACACGCCTCTTCTCTGTGTTCGTCCGACCACTCAAGGGTTATGGTGTGCTGCAGATCCATCTAGTGCACACATCTACATATTCAATCCTCACATGCTGTGTCCTCCTCATTTTCCTCTTCCTCTACCGCATGTTCATGTCCCTCTTCGGACGACTCGCACTATGCATGATGGTAGCTATTGGCTTCAATGCAAAATGATCCATGACTTTCCTCATCATCTTCCTCGGTGTCTTCGATGTCTTTGCGAATGACTGGTGGAATGTGCATAGCACACAACCTGAGCGTAATCTCATCAAGTATGTATATGTTTTGGATATATGGATTTGTGCTAATGAGCTTGTGTAGGTGTGATTTCTTTCAGGCACTACAAGACACTCCTTTGATGTTGTCTAGGATCATCTGAATGCCTATCGTCGGTCAGCTCAGTGTTCCCACCCTTGTAAGTTGTCACCACTGTTCTTGAATTTGTTGTCTCCCTCCCTGTGCACCATATGCTATTTCTTCCAACCTCCTTTGACAATTCCACGCTGCAGCTGGTCCTTGAGTGAGGATCGGCCTGTCTTGTACGTTTTCATGTGTTATCTTTTTGTGCCCTTGGTATCTAATAGTCTAATCTACCTATTACCGCCAGTCACGCCCCCGATACCTTTGATACTTGACCTGCTGCACCGTCCCATTGCTCACTACGCCCAAACAATACCTCCTGACTAAGCCTGCCGCTCACTATCCCCAACTTGGTGCCTGCTGCTAGCACACGTCAACAAGCGCTGTCGTAGCGAAAATGCATGCGAGTGGTGCTTTTGGGCATGGGGAGGGTCAATGCGAATGGGTATATACCTCTTTCCTTTGCGATGCTTAAACTTATGTTACCTTTACGCGGGATAGCTCGGCCTGAAGGTGATAAGTTACGCGCACAGTAAGAATACTAGGATGACATCGAGGAGAGTCGAAATTGACATTGAGGAGACTGATGTAGACAACAAGGAACCTGCAATATACTAGCTTTTTTGCACCCCGGCGGTGCACATGTGGCTAGGGGCATGTGTAGCCCTGGTGTCATTCTGCCCTGCTAACGAATTACTCTGTGACTCCAACCCGGAGTCTTCCCTTAAACATGAAATAATGTTATGACTATAACCATAATAACGTCATGATGCAGCTGTGGACCCAAAACTCTGAATCACGGTACCAGTATCGTTTCACTTAAATACTAGTCTTACTAGAAACTAATCACTCACGCTCTTTGGGCAGCTGTCTGCGAACAACTCCAACATGGCTCGCACACGGAAGTCCTCAGGGAAAACTGTAGGAGGACCTGCAAAGCGCAGTACCTTACCGCTTAAAAAAGCCACCCAACGCAGCACCGTCACAAAATATGTCTTCAACAAGCTTACTGGAGTCATTAGCAGGGCACTTTCGACTCAGAGGGACTTGACGAGGCTGAAACCCCAAAGATGAAACCTTGTAAGTGCTTGCCGATGGGACTGTTGTTTATCATCACTCTACTAACTCTTGCTAGTGGTGTGTGTTTTGCCGTGATGGAGCCGAAGTTCTGTATGAGTGCTCATCTTGCCCGTGCATTGTATGCGAACGCTGAATTTCCCTCCCGAAGGAGTTGCAGAAGATTGTCGCACGCAGTGACGTTGTTTTCATGTGTCCTGGATGCCATGAGATCCGGAATAAGTGTGGTGCTCAAGGTGTCTCCAAGCCCTATTTTGTGAGCTTTTTTACTTCTGGTATTTCAGTCGTCCAACTAACTTATTGTTGTAACTAGGGTTTTGAGGACACTAAGGGGAGCCCAGCACTCGAAGTTCCTACCATCGTTAATGCTCACGTCAAGCTGACCAGTCGGTCGGAGATATGTACCGCCCCAATACTCATCATTAATTTCATTCTTAATGGTGTCGACCCTTCCAGATCACCAGCAAGAATGATGCAGGCTCTATTGCAATCATATATCCCTACTGAAGACTTACACTATCACGAGGTTCTTTTCGACTTTGGGACGGACAAGAAGTGCAGGAAACATGAGAAGTCCATGGTGAAGCTCATGAACGAAGTGGGACGAACTGAGTTTGACCATGTTGAAGTCTTTGTCCTAATGCACTCAGAAACAACACGAGGTGATATCTGGGGGGGGCACGAGAGCGCAGTGTCTGTGGGAAAAGGGAAAATCAAAGTCGCAAAACCTATGCCTGTTGCCTACACGGTCGACGACGTAAGTTAGCATCTGCTTTCAGATGTTTGCGTGTATTCACTCTCAACAGTTTTTTGCCGGAATTTTCGTTGCTGGCTTGGAGGAGATACTCAAGGGCACTACGTTATGGATGCTGGTTTGTGGGCATATGGTTCGCGAAACTGAGTCATTCAGGAGTTTCACAGCTTCTATTAAGCGGTGTGTTGTTTGGTCATTCCCTATACTTGAGTCATTGCTGAAGTTATTTTGAAAGTTATGACATCAAAAATGCATT
The DNA here is from genome assembly GCA_016628085.1 of Suillus occidentalis. Classification (NCBI taxonomy): domain Eukaryota; kingdom Fungi; phylum Basidiomycota; class Agaricomycetes; order Boletales; family Suillaceae; genus Suillus; species Suillus occidentalis. The sequence goes on from JABBWB010000107.1 coordinate 92,132, forward strand.
CGCATTCAGCACTGAGGGGTTGCATGTCTGCCTCACTACGCCATTCATAGCTGCTTATGTCGAGCACGTTCTTGTTGAAGGCTTCCTTGTGCAGGAGGTCATGACAAGTCTCCTTGTGGTTTGTCCTCAGCTCGCAATGCACACCTCCATTATTCATGTTCGCGCCACAAATACTCCCCGGCGCCGTCCACCCAACGTTATTGAATATAACAAGGGGGAATTATACATCGACGACAGGTCCTCAATCATCGTGTCGACCTATACTTTTTTTGACGAGAACCAGCGTCCATGGGGAAATGCGCTACCCCTTCAATGTTTCGAGCTGCAAGTGTCTCCTGTCAGTGGAAGCACATCTCCCCTTCCATTTCTGATAACGGTTCCGTGGCGAAGTTCTCATGCACTTCATGCAAGTGCATCATTGAGTATGAGAGACCCAGTCAGTCTCAAATCATATTATTTACTCAAGGTTACCAGTCTGCCAGCGCAGGTGGTCAGGTTATCGAGAAAAAATTGTCATGCAGGTGGTTCTGGGTGGCTGGTGTCTACACAAGAGGTCGTGCCTGGCAGTGTAAGACGTTCAAGTTGCTCGATCGCAAGTACTAATAGTAGTAGTGGTATTATGACAATGGAGCAAATATCTATCATTTACTTCTTACTTCCGCACTACCAGGTCAATTGCAGTCACGGTCAATCATTGCACCGCGTGGCCCATGCATCATATGTTGTGTTGTGACGAAATATATATGGTAATGACCATAAACGTCGAATATGTAAAAATCGCTCCCGGCTTCATTTTCCCTCTTCACCATGACCGGTCATGACCATTAACCACGCCCTAACCCTGCCGCAGACTTCCATATTCTATTTGGTTGGGGCGTGTCCGGCTGCTTGTCACTCACCATAGTGATGGTTTTTGAGAATTATAGGCACTCACTGAGCTAGTAGCAGTAGCACCACTACTTAGTAGTGTCTGACTTGGACTCCAAGTCAAACGTGACTACTCCATGATTTCCGAGAGGTGGCGGTCTAGACAATAGGGCGGTGTTTTGAAGTCGCGAATCGTTGACTCCTGCCGCCAGTGGGCTGCTTCATATTTTGGTGCCACACAGGAGGTCTGCTTGTAATAGCAACCACGAGTCAATCAGTTTATTAGCTAAGCATCTATCAATGGCACACGCGAGCCACGCAACTTTCAGTGTCAAACGATAGCATCATGTCGACTGTAGTAATCAGCCGCGAGTCCTGCTACACTTCTCTTCCTGAGTTTGTTAGCAGAAATGTCGGTCGGACCAATTCCTCTCAGGAGAAGACATTGAAATCCAAAATCAAGCCCCCTCTAAAAAAATCATTTTCATCACCAGCCTCAAGTTCCACCTCATCATTGCGTAGGGAGGCGAATTCAATCAACAGCGCGGCGGAATCTCCCAAAACGTCTTTGCCTACAAACGGGAACAAACTAAATTCAAGTACTCTTCCCGCGACCCCATCTGAGAGTCCATTTGCTCTGTTAACTGCCACCACGCGGCTCCCGTTTGTCGATTGCGATTTCGTGTCTTCAGGTATGTTTCGATTTTGGAGTCTACTAGCAAACATTGACGCTTTCAACGTCTACAAGGTCGATGCAAGGACATCCTGACCTTCATCTTGGATTCTAGCTCAAACCACCCTGGTCAACTCAGTAGCAGTAGGGTGAGTGCTTCGAGAAGAGTGATGTCGCATATTGGGCTCATCCAGCGATATTATCAGACGTTTTCCGATATATCTGCCGACGAATACGAAGCCATCGCGAAACTGGTGTTTGAGACGAAGGGCACAGTATACCCCAAACCAAGGTAAGAACCACTACTGAGTTCCAGGGCCTCGTGCCGAAGTAGTGCTGATGGATTCACGCTAGATTGACATTCATACAAGAGAAGTCTCTCCTCATTGTCGAAATGGCCCTGCCCCTCCACGAAATCGGCATCACCTTCTTAGGATCTGAATTAGCTCTCATGGGGGGTATTCCTTTTGACAAACGTCTTGTTAATGTCATCGTGGATACCAACTGCAGGCGTAATACCCCCAACTCTCGCTCAATCTTTACTCCTGATTTTTCCGTGTCATTCAAAGTGATGAGGAAATTGGATGGTCGCCGCCTCGTCCAACATGTTGCCCTAGGCGAGTGTGCTCTTTCGCAGGACGAGGAAGACCTCGATGAGAAGTTCAGGTTCGAGGTTGCGTCCAATCCTGATGTGGAGTTGGTTGTCAAGCTCAAAGTCGACGACGGTGGTTATGAATCGCCAGCACCTACCTCTGAAGCCTACAAGCTTTTAGTGGCCCCCAAATTCAACAAGGACTCTCACACCCTCATTCCTTCGGCCAAGTCCCACCTCCCGTTAGATGACTTCACCTATCTCATGGATCCCTCAGCACACCCGGCATCGGTCGTTGTCGCTGGGCATACGTGGTGCTCTATCAGCGCTGTCCGCTACCAGATCTGGGTCCGAGGAGAGAATCCGATCGATATAGATGTTAATGAGGGTCCCGATGTCGCGCATGGAGTGAGCGAATCCTATTTTCGTAATTTTACATTAAACTAACTATGATATAGACACTGTTTCCAGATATCGACATGGATAGTGTCGACAATATGATCAAGCGGGGTCTAAGCAGGATGCGTAGCCGCCTTGCCGCCCTTTTCCAAGAGTTGGATCCCCAGTTTGATATCAGCCCAATCACGCAGCATAACATCATCTTTCCTGTCTCTCTTGACTGGGAACACTGTCACGACAACTTCATGGTCGCCGCGGAGGAAACTGCACATGCGCGGTACATAGAGTGGTACCATGCCGAGTTGGATCGAGGGATAAAGCGCAGCCCCTCTGAACACGACTCAGACTCGAACTACGTGTGCAGCGGCATGTCACAAGATGATGATGGTCCCAATGATGATGACGGACCTTCTGCTAACACACGGGCAAGGAAAAAACAGAAGATTGCTGGGGAGTTTGTCGCAGTTTAGAGGTTTAGATGCGATGAATTGGTTTTTCCCTTCCGTCCTCGTGCCTCAGTGAGGGTCCGCTATGCAGTCACCGTTCTGCTTCTACTGCTCAATCTTCATGTCGATACATGCACATATATTCAATTCAATCTAGTTTTAGGCTTTTTTTGGTACAGTCAGTCTATTATAATACGTCTGGAGACTACTACAATCAAACATCCTAGCAGAATTAATGCATAGGAGAATGCTGCAGAATGATAGCCCTTAGCCATTGCAAAGTTCACGCGCACGCCTTTCGTCGTTGAGCCCAGTAGTAGCACACAGCCACGCCCGTTGTCCCCTAACGAATAACATCATGATTGACTCCGATATCTTCCCACACCACAACTTGAAGTTCATTTCAGTCTCATTTCACCCAGTGTTTCGTTTCGAGCGTCCTCGGATTACTACTACTAGTACCCCAAATCTTTTCCGGGCCAGTTCTCAAAATCCTCTTGTTCCTCGACCATCTGCTACTTCGAGCACTACTAGTAAACACCTCTTATCGGCCCGGGATCACTGATTAGTATGCGGCGGCTATGCTCAGAGAGCTCATTTAGCGTCCTCTCGTCACCTAGTAGTATGCCAAATTGTATTGGCTTCCCAGGCCATTGTGAGTCTTTGACGATGAGCGTCCAAGTTGATGTAAGTTTCACTTGTTATGCAAATGGTCACGGTATACCTGGACTTACGCTAAAATCTACTACTAGATGTGCTAGCTGTCTACTCCTTTGCTCTCAGAACGCTCGCCGCCAATGCGCTATAGCTTCATCCTACTATCAATGTTGCTGTTCAGTGCACGATCGTCAGTAGAGTCTCAAACTTAATGTTGTTGCGTGTGGCAGCTGATATTATCGTAGTCTCAACACCTTCAAGTTCCGATTGACGAGTCCGTTCATGCAGTTCGCTGCGGCAGTAGGATGGGTACTATGCCTTGCTGTGTATGGTGGGATCAAGTCACAGTCGTCAATATCGTGAGTTTCCTTTGATCCACGACTCTGGGTCCAGACACATCTGACAAAGTACTAGTATGACTATCACGCATAGGTCTTGTTTTGTTTTCTATCTCCAAAGCCGCCGTTCACATTCCAACCTGCTGTCGAAGCGGACTATTGTCACCCACTGGCATACCTTCACCATCATACCCTATCCAGCATTGACAAACGGGAAATCAATCACGATTCAGAGATAGCTCTATCTGGTTCGCGACTACTTCGTCAGAGTGAAAGCATACTCGAGCTATAGGTCTCCGTGGTGCGCCTATCTCTATCGACGTCCTTCTGATGACCCTTATCTATGAATGATCCAGTTAACCACTAAATCACCAGGACCACTGCACCCCTTGCCCGTGCCTGATAACCGTGGTGATTCAGTGGCAATCGATTTCATTTGCCCCCTCCCCGTCGAGCACTCTCCACGCCTCCTCCCTCCACTCAGCCCTGACAAAGTCCCAAACGCACGAAATGACTTCCCCAGCAGACGTAGAAAATGCCCTTGATGCTATCGTCGCGCTCAAGACCAATGTTGCAGATGCGCATGATGCTCTCCTTGCGGCCAAAATCAGCCAAGCTGATTTTAGCAAATACTCACAGAGCCACTGACCCCTGGATTCGCCGTTGACGACCTCGTATACATCTCGACTGCGCATCACCATAGAGAATACTTGAACGGGAACAACAAACGCGTCGGAAATTTCGTGCCGCGCTTTGATGGACCCTACAAAATCAATGCAGCGCACCCCGAGTCCTCCACTTATACTCTTGACTTACCATCACACACTAACATTCATCCCACCTTCCATGCTTCGGAACTGCGACGACATGTCCCAAATGACACCTCCCCTGTATCCGTCTCGGGGACTTCACAAGCCAGAACCAATCATCACAAACACAAGTGCCAAAAAATGGGAGATAGAGCACACCCCTGACCGCCGACAACGCGGACGCGGGTGACAATATCTCGTTCGATGGCGCGGATACGGTCCTGAAACAGACGTCTGTCTCGCAGGAAGTGATGTTCAAGACACGGACGCTCTCGAAGAGTTCAACGACACGCTAGATTCTTCAGAGGGTGGGGTGTAAGCTGGACGGTTATTACATAAACGATCACGTGGGCATTCCCCATATATATCACTACGTTTCGTTTACTGAGGTCATGAGCCAGCTTTCGTTCTCAAGTTCGTTCTTTTATGTTAAACCTGCCGCCGCCATGCGGCTGATGCTACTAATAATGCCAGGTTTCAATGAAAGCATCTTCATTCGTGAGACCTTTCTGTTGACTTTGCGGATGAGTCCAATCCGCCTTGATCATCATGATGCTGCTGTCATTGGCATGAGCCTGACTCGGAGGTCACGCAAAAGGTACGCGCATTTTTAGTACAGATTTTTGTGCGTCACGATATCGTAATCGCCCCATTAGGAATCTTCCGAATGGGATAAGTAGCGAGCCGGGAACAGAGTACCGTCGCGATGATATTTAAAGGGCCTCAGGCTTCCACTTTGCTTTCTTCTCCCATCCCATCTCATCTTGCTCTTTGCTCCCTTCTTATTTCACCACTCTATTTTTCTCTTTCTGTTCGCCCCGGGCCCACCCTCCCCTCTCAATCCGAGTCTCCACCATGTCCCATGATGGTAGTCAGAGTCATGACCCTTCCGAGTCCGAGTCCGGCGACACATCGTCTGAAGAGTCTGGGGCCCAACATAGACTAGTGACGCACGCTGATCCCTCTCAGCCTATACCGACCTCCACCAAGGCAAGGGCAAAGCGCCGTATTGCTGCCTTAGAAGAAGAGCTGGAGACGCTGCGGAACGAGAGAGGGAGCAAGCAGAGGTAAGTGCATCGCGACTGTCTTGCATACTTGAGCTAATGTGAATTTCACCCCGAAAGAAAGACAACTTACTACGTTGCACAAGGCAGGGCCATCCGCCGCATGGTCACTCTGTACGCTACCTTGGAAGACTTGATCGGCGAGAATGATCGCAGATACGAGAGTATGAGTCTCACGGATGAACCGACTACGCCAGAGTAGGTCATTGATTATAGTAACATCACAATATTTTTAATCTGATCACACAGGCAAGATATCCTGCAAGCTGGATACCTTGAACTCACGCGAACGCTACCATGGGTGCACACAAAACTCGGGACACTTGATCACGAAGAATGTCAAGACATGTTAAAAAAGGTCTGAATCATTTGCAACACATACTATGCGGCTGAGTGCTGATTGTCATTATCATACTAGCTTAAGAAAGGAGCGGATGCGGCTCGAGGGGATGACACCTCCAGTCTCAAAGACCTTGTCGCTGGCTGGGTCAACCAAGAGTTTCGCCCAACCCCATTGATCAGGCCTGATGATAAACATTCACGTGGCTTCGCGAATGATGTTTGTGGGAAGCTGCTTTGTCCTGCTGAGTGGGACTGGGATAAAACATGGTGGGTATCCATCTTTTTCCAGTGGTAATACAGAACGCTAATGCTAAGCCAGCGTCAAGGCCGGCATTCGCGACAGAACAACAGAGTTTATCGTTTCGGAAAACTCCTGGCCGTTGTTCATGTACGAGCATTATAAAGTCAACACGGACAATCTCGAAGAAGGTTTTTTAAAATCAAAGCTTCTTGTTCTGGTGAGTCGCTGTGATGACTTTGGAGGTGATGTTCTTTCGCTCATTGCCGGCACTCCAGGCTTTCAAAGCCATCTTCACGTCTCCTTCCTCTGCAAAGGAGGTTGATGGTGATGGTGATGGTGCTGACATCCTTGAGAATAATAGGCGCGCTCGTCGCAAATCAGATCAGGCAAAGGTCAAAACCTGTGTCGCATCTATCATCAACATGAGGAAAGTTACACCCCGTGCCATCGCTTACATCGTGTGTCAAGTAAGCAAATGTAAATGCTTAATGTGTCTGATATCTAATTTTTGAGTACAGGTTCGTTTTGCTTTGTCTGGTATCTCATCTTGGCGCACCGTGGACGGCGACTTTGATTATGAAGCATTCTGGACTAACATCGTGGCCTTTTTTGAAGTTGTCCCTGGCCCTGTCACTCGACGTAGGGTGGATAAGCTATTGGAATGGTGGACCAGGTAATACTTTTGTCGCTGCTCTGCGAGTATCAAATATTGATAGTGCCAATTGATTAGGAAGATTTTTGGTACCAACCATCGCCAGGACCTGACGCCTGACGTCGTATCTCAGATGTCCGTCAACACACTCGCTGAACAGCGGAGGATGCTGGAGGATGCCGCTTTTGACTCAGATTAATTTACTTATTGTCTTCCCTCTTTCAAAGTTCACATCCTCTCTTTCTTAACCTCCTACCTAACTCATCATAGTCCATTAACGTTTTGATCTATTAGTCATGTCTATTCACCTTTACAATAATCAATCACTACTAGTTGCGAATGGTATAAGATATCAGAGGTCATCTGCAGGACATTTTCAACGGCATTTGAGTCTCATGCTAAATAATACTGCATCTATTGCAACGTTCAATGATGCCAAAGTGGTAGGGAATTTCGCTCTTAATTGAATGTTGTCACAACTGCGCAAAAAAAAATACATTGTGTTGTTTGGTGTTCAGCTGTCAGAAGTTCCCAGCAGGCAACACTCAACTAAAGAGGATCAGTTGACAGTGTAAATCCATACCATCTAGCAGGCTAACTGTTGCTCGAATCGTTGTGACGTCCAATGCCGTCAAGTAGCAAGAAAATCCGCTCTTTATTCAACCAAGGCGACAACTATGCAGATAAGAATTGGGTACTTGGCTCAGTAATCAGCCGCTGAAAGTTTCCAATATATAATATCGTCAGTTGATGACGACAACCACAGGCTTGAACTGAAGATGTTCGGTTGTAAAACCCAAACGTGAGAGGTAAGTTGGATGGACCAAAAAATGGTGGCTGACATTGAAGTATGAAAATACATGTGCGTAAATAGCAGAATCAGCGAAAATTCTTCGTCATCTTCTCACAAACCCATACCTGTGCATTACTGTGCAATCTTCGGATCGTTGTAACCCTGCCAGCCACATCTAAAAAGGCACCCGTCTGAGCGACCACTCGCATGATATGTCAGAGCGAATATAAGACTTACCTTGTAGTCTTCTTGAAATTCGACGATCGCGCTCTCGAGCGCACAACTTGCGGATCGTGATGTCCCCGCCAAAGGACTTACCTTGTAGTCTTCTGAAATTCGACGATCGCGCTCCGAGCGCACAACTTGCGGATCGTGATGTCCCCGCCCAACGGACCTAAAAAGGCACCCGTCTGAGCGACCACTCGCATGATATGTCAGAGCGAATATAAGACTTACCTTGTAGTCTTCTTGAAATTCGACGATCGCGCTCTCGAGCGCACAACTCGTGGATCGTGATTGTCCCCGCCAAAACAAATCTAAAAAGGCATCAGTCTGAGCAACGACCCTGTGAATATCACGTCCTCGAAAAACAGGAATTATTATGTCCTTGCCGATTGTTTGAGTTTGTAATGTCGGTTCAGAATATTATTTGTATTTGCCAATGCTGACCAGAATACACCGACTTACTCAGCAACGGAAATCCGAGCACCACGTGCCTTGCCATCAGTCACCGAAGGTTTTGTCATTAGAAGATTTCATCCGTAGTGTTCCGAGTCTGGTGCCAAAATACAAGTCTGCACAAACTAATTATTAGTGTCAGTTCATCGCAGTGGTAACTTTGGCGCTTGTCTTGACGATTGTTGATCCGTAATTCGCTTCATTGGCTTGCGTTGCATCTTTCTTTCGTTGACTAGTATGAACACGCGATCCACTTCATTAGCTAGTGTCACATTTTTCATTCATTGACTAATTCAGGTATCAAATAGTGCATCTTGGGTAAAACAACTTGACAAGTTGATTTGCAAACTTGTATTTCCTTCAGAAAGTCAGATATTTCAAGGTAAACCCCCCCACCAGATTTACGGAGATTGTAGTGAATGTTGGCAATGTATAGTCAAATATGCCATTTTAATATGTTCACTGGTTCACTGATGTCAGGTGGTTATCAAAAAGCTCCAAGCGCATTTGGTATACTTCGAGGGGAGTGTCGTGTCGATAGACTTCTGCTTGGCGAGCCAGATCAACAGCCTCTTCGGTACGCCGTGGAAATTCTTGAGTGAAGTGTCGTGATGCTAGTCTAAAGTTCTCCACAGCGAGCGACAAATCAGCAGACTTGCGTTGCACTTTGTAACGAGACAAATAGGATTCATGTAGCTAACGTATCTATCCGGGTGCAGTGAAGGCAAAGCTTCCGATGGCAGAGTCGAATGGCCTCCCCAGCATCTTCATTCTTCTGGGGTTGCGCGAAACAAGAACAGAGCCCCAAGCTCAAATTGTGAAGATTTTTATGGCACTCCAGATCGTCAAGCCGTGTTGAACGAATCGATTCCCGGTGTAGGCTAATGGCCTCGTTGATATCCTCGATATTATCCAATTTGTCATACCTGGTCTGGAGCGCGAGAGCAAGGTTATTAAGTGTGTAATCGTGAAATGGATCCCCAAGCGGGCACAATGTCAGTGCCTCACAATGGAGGCTGATGGCTCTCATGATGTCATTAACATCACCACGTTTGGAAACGAATGCGGAGAGCGAGTCCTAGGTTGTCCAATGAGAACCGACGAGAATTATGCCCAACAGGACGCAGGCGAAGCGCTTCTTCGTACAAAGATATGGCCTCCTTGAGGTCATCTAAGTTGCCTTGATGTTCGAAGCGAGATGTGAGTGACAAGGCCAAGTTATTCAGGTAGACGAAATGTTCAGATTGTCCCTCGATACATAGAGAAACGGCCTCACAACGGCATTGTATGCATTCGTCTAGATCATCAATGCTACCGTGTTGTTGGAAACATCGTTCTTTTGCCTGTGCAAGCTCGTGAAGGGCTGTGTGACGGTGTTCGTTACCCGTTACCCAGAGGGCAGAGCTCGAGTACAACTCGTCAGGGGTGGATGCCTTCATCGGAAGCATCGCTCGGAAGTTTGTTGCATTCACGGATCACATAATCGACGCCATTGTCCCCCGCCACAATGTCATGAAGGTAGGTACCCTCCGGACAGAGGGGCAATAGTTTGCAGGACAGCTGCGCGGATTCGTGGATATAAATGGCGGTGCGCTCCTTGCTGCAGCGCCATGTCAACACTTCGGTGAGATGATATATAAACAATGGATGATCCAGATGGCCCTGCGGACGCAACGCAAGGGCTTCGCGGGAGAGAGAAGTGATAGCGTCGATGTCTTGAATATCCTTTCGAATGTAATCCTGAAGGCGAGCCCAAGCGAAGTTGGTGAGAGCCGCTGCACGGTCAGGATAGCCAACCGGACATTAATCCAGGACCAACTGAAAATCTGTACAGCATCGTTCAGGTGAGAGACCGTCTTGTTTGTCACGTACGTGGCAAATTGTACATGGCCCGCATCCGTGGTCCGAACAATCTAGCATTCACGAAGGAATACAGTAGGTGTTCCGTGAACAAAAGCCAACACCACCGCTGACATCACTCACGTTAAGCAGGGAGCTCTCGTGAGTGTCGCAAGGTTGTAGATTAGTGGCCTTCAACGTAAGGGAGGGGTGAATACCACGAATAGGTGGGATGAGATATCTATGAGATTTCATAGTTAGTAGATGTGCATGAATGAGAATCAGGTACTCACAGAAAGGCTCATGTACATTATGAAGCAACACATCCCATGATGTTTCAAGTTCTCCAACAACTTCTCCATTTCCCAGCATCCGATCGAGCTCGAAGGTATCCCTGACTCCACTGATAATGCAGGCGATGCGTCTAAGCATCTATAAAGAAAAGATCAGCCCTCGAGTTGTGTCTAAAAGTCTCTATGAACATATACAATGTCACAGCATCGGCCCACGCTACAGATTCGTCGGATGATAAGACTCTGATGGTTGATTTTCAGCGGTTGCTCGAGTCGAAATTGATGGATACGTAGATGCCTGCTTGAATTCGCTCAGAAGGCACTCGGAGGTTTATTCCGCTGATGACTGTAGATAGAGGGTGATGATTACGAAACGGATGCGAAGGCGATATGGAGCGATTCGCCTTCAAGTCTGATGTATCGGCCCTTTACGCTACAGAGCATGATAATGGGAATCTGTGGGATGAGGCAAACCGAGAAGGATGGAGGATGGGCTGGGTGGTAGACAGAATGAGAGGCAGACGAAGACGGAGTTGAATGACGTTCAGGTGAGAGGGAGTTGTTCAGGCCATGCTGTATGTGTATGTCCATGGTAGTTCGGCTACAGGAGCCTGTGCTAAAAAGTGAACTATGTCAAGGTCAGTCGACAGCGAGATTGACACGCCAGGGCATGCAAGCCTCAACTAGTGTGCTGTATATGATACAGATCAAACATGTTACTCTTAACGCATGCTGTTCGAGAGGTAGCACTCATTTTATAAGGCTGAGGTAAAATGTAGGATCATCCGCAGTGTAAACCACTATATAAAATTGATGCACGCCGGAGGATGTTGTGGAAACAAAGGTCACATTTTGGATGGCAGGAGTCGAACGTTAAGCGCGTCAAGAGGCCCCCGGAAGCTCCTGCAAAGGTACACCCGCAAAATAGGATTTTTGAGGGCAAAATTTCACAAAATCTCTGCCCGGATTTGGCATTTTTGAGGCGTGATCGCGCAAAGGCCTATCCGGCTTTTGCATTTTCTACGGCCTTCAGGCTCCTTCAGGGCAGGTTTATAGGATACATGGTGAACCTTTTCCGAATTGTGCCGACTCAAGCATCGGTGAGGTGCTCGACCTTTACAAGAAGGGAAAAAATCGGCATGGATCTGTGCCCTCCTTGTCAAATTCTGCCGAACTATCCTATCTCTCACTTCGTGTTTATCGTGCACTCGACTCTGACATTGTAAGTGACCATATTTTTCACATTACACTTTAACGTTCTGAATGTGTCATTGTTTCTGAAAGCAACTTGATGCATATGACAACAACAACAACTCGAATCCCTTGAACTTGGATGACACCAGCCTACTACTGTTCTCGCGCACTCTCAAGACATTTGGGCTCCACACTCATGCACCTGGACAGCAACTCATTTACCACCTCAATGGCAATCCATTCGCACAGCAGCTCCACAGTCATCTCACCTTGTCCACCGAAGCGGGTGCTCGCTGGGCAACTCTCTCGACTGTCTGTCAAACGTGTCATTCTGAAATTGCCGCCTACCATCAAGATTCCAGTGAGGGGAGCACAAATGACGGAGAAGTAGTAGTATTGGAATATAGTAGTACACTGATTACATTCAGACGCTGTATATACCATGCCTCTGTCGCTCTCTGTCGCTGCCGTCGTCAACGGCGAGCAGCGTGTCACAAACCATCACGTCACGTGATTACCTCTGCCCGAAAATGCATTTTTAAGGCCAAAATCCTCGCATTTTTGAGGCCGTTTTCAGCTCGTCAGGCGGGTGTACCTTTGCAGGAGCTTCCGGGGGCCTGCGTCAAGGCTGGAAGTGGCAAAAGGATGCAAAACTATGAATTCAGCACCGGAAAAATCACAAACAAATGAGGCGATACCAGGGCTCGAACCTGGGTTTCGGGAAATCAGCACTTGTCAGAATCCCGAGTGATAACCACTACACTATATCGCCTTGGAAAAATGTCGTAACCCCACGCAACATAGACCTATTCCGTATCACGTCCATATGGCCTCCACCATTTGTCCTTGGCTAGTTCATCTATTCATCGGATTTTTTCGGACTCGCGTCCGGAAAAATCCTTGTGCTGGCTAATCCTCGCAGCCTGCGCTTCCGCGAGGCTAAGTGAGACCAATTAGGATGTCCTAACAATTCTAGACCGAGCGTTAGCTCGGGGTGGGGTGGAGTGGGGTGGAGTGGGGTGGAGTGGGGTGGGGTGGTATGCGAGCAGGTGGAGCCGCTGAGAGGGAGGGAAAACCTGAAATTCGAACATGTCCATGTCAAGTATGTATTGATGGTTTGCAAACCTGAATATGTGATTCTATGTGATTACATGGCAAAACGATCAAAAGAAGCCACTCAGCTGCCGGAACATTCCGTTGCAATTGGGCTGCATGATCCGACGCCATCACTCGGACTATGTCCGCAAGAGTCGTCAGAACCCCGTTCGATGCGGGCCCTGTGGAGCAACCCATTTGGCTATTGCTTGTGCGCCCATGCCTCGCCGACAAAGATCACCCAGCGGGGTTAACCTCCAAGAATATTAATAGTTCTGTGCTGCGGGAACAGGGCAGCCATATGCAAGTTATGTAAACTTGTTCAAGTTTCGTGTGAGATTTCTTCTGATCAGCAGGTGCATGCAGCGCTCTGCAATTTAGTAGCCATAGAAATGGTAAACTGCATTTGCGGTTATCATGACTGTCCACCTGACTTGCGAGATTTCATTATAAATATTTGAAGTCCTCGGGTCTCTCGTACCTCTTGTTCTCTTGTTCCTCCAAGCGCTCAGACATCTTTAATATTGCGAAGTAGCTCGCTACTTACTCCGCTCACGTCACGGTGTGTGGGTTACCTCAGTCCACTATGTTTGACGAAGAAAAACGCCCATCTTCCGATGAGAAAGAAACAAAATCCACAAGCGACGCTGACGGAAATAAACCCATTGTCACATCTGATGAAGAGAAGAGGCTCGTGCGCAAGCTTGATCGCAGGATTTTGCCCATAACATGCCTGCTTTATCTCTTTGCTTGTGGGTGATTTTATCATGAGAGCCAGCTGGCATGCTGTACTGATGCATGAATCAGATCTTGATCGCACAAATCTTGGTAACGCACGCCTTCAGGGACTTGCAGAGGAGAACCTTGGTGGCGACCCTACTGGTATACTGTTCGATTGGGTCAACTCAGCATTTTTCTTTTCATATGTGAGTATTGCAACTACAGTTCTTCGTCCTACTTTTGATTTCTTGTCTCCTAGATTATCTGCCAGGTGCCCGCAACGATAACCTCAAAGTTGTTTCCGCCATCCTATTGGATAGCAGGCGCGGCTATCGGGTGGGGTACATGTTCCACATTAATGGTAAGTCATGCTACCGCTCCTCTTCATGTGTAGATTTCGTTTCCCCTTGAAGTTATTCCTTGGCTACTGGGAATTCGTTCATGAGTATTTCCTCATGTGACGTATTGATCAAAACTGGTAAGTTACCAGCGCGTCAGAGCGGCCGTTTTCTGCCGTAAAATACAGGTCAAGCCTTGACGTGTGTTGATATAACTTGATGCTCGACTCGTCTAATCTGCAGATCAAATAGACCTTGCGGACTACCCTGTTTGAATACCTACCTGGCCTGGTTCATCTTAGACCATTTTGCAGCCTTTTTGTCTTTTTGATCAGCAATATTCGAGCCCGAATCGTTGCTCACGATCTCTTTTGCAGGCAACGACATTCAACTTTGGAAGTCTCATGGCTGCCCGTATTGGGCTCGGCGTATTTGAAGCTGGTTTTGGTCCTGCAATTCCACTTTATTTTTGTAAGACATGCATCACGCAATATATTCGCGGAGAAGCAGGATTGCTAACTCAATCATTCCAGCGTTCTTCTACACTCGCACCGAAATGGGCTTGCGCATGGCATATTGGTTTGGCTTTGCGGCGGTTGCTGGCGCCTTCGGCGGGCTCGTCGCGTTTGGTGTGCAGCAAGTGGGGTACGGACCATACCTCGCTGGCGTAGGGGGAGAGTGGGACTGGAAAGTCCTATTCCTTATTGAGGTTAGTACCAATATTCTATGCTTAGTGAAGGGACGAACGGCAATCGAGATGTTGATCCGCTCGCATGTATCTGGTCGCGTTTTGCGGTGTTCTACATTCTGGGATCTTGTCATATCTCATTTTTGGCCGATGTTTCGAGTCTCCCTGGCCTTTGAGATCGGTGCGCTAATCCCGTTTACACCGCGCAACGTCGCTGTGCTAGCCTCTCTTGCATTGTACTTGCCGCCTGAGAGGCAGGCATGCGACTGGTACTATTGGTGCTTTTCCGGAATACTGTGAAACACCCATCAGGATTGATTTTCAGGCTCAGGCGTGATTTAGATGCGCTTTGTCCATTGTAGACTTATTGGCTAACAAATTGGTTGTTCTCAGGGAATTCCGGCTCTTCTTCTCGGTGTTCTTACTTTCTTCGCGCTCCCCGACCGACCGGAGAGCACAAGATACTTGAATGCGAGAGAAAGAGAAATTGCAATGGAACGCATGAACAGGGGTACCAGCGCGGATGTTGGCGCTGTGATCAACAAAGGCGAGCCATTTCCCTTTCCTCGCACTACACAACGAGGGCTCATCGACTTGTCCTACTCCAGAACACATCATTATAGCTCTCCTCGATTGGCGCATATACACTGGCGGGATGATTTACTTTGGTGTAAATTGCGCTTTGGCAAGCATTTCGGCCTTTTTGCCGACGATCATCAAGACTTTCGGGTACAGTGTGTATCACCTTGTAGTCTAGAGACTCTTTGTTGATATTCTCGTTCCAGCCAACGCGCTTGCTCAGTTACTCACGGTACCGCCATATGCAGTGGCTGCTATCGTCCTCTGTGTGACGTCCTACACATCCGATCGCATCCAGAACCGTGGTTTGGCGGTTGCAGGTGCTTGCGCTGTCGGCGCTATTGGTACATGGCATTTAATCAAGTTTATGTTCAGAGTATTCCTCATGTGTCATTTTAGGCTACCTTCTTTTGCTCACAGTCCCCAGCAATGTCCACGTGCGATACTTCGCCGTGTTTTGCATCACGAGCGGGACATACACCTCCATCGGGTTAATAATCGCATGGTGTACGCTCTTTGTCACTCAAAGAAACTTCCCTCACAAAAGCTCACGTTCTCAATAGTTGCACATAATCTCGGGTCTGAGACCAAGAAAGCGACGGGTATCCCGATGTTCATGGCGATTGGGCAATGCGGGAGTATCCTCGGCTCGCACATATACCCTTCGACGGACGGCCCGAGGTACATGTGCGTCTCACCCTTCTTTCCTCATCCTATGTCCGCATGTGTTGAATGATTGCTGGTGCAGCCGTGGTTTTGCTGTATCATGCGGCCTTGAGGCGTTTGCCACTGTTTGCGCGCTAGTGCTGTGGGTGTCGTACACGTACGATAACGCGAAACGCGACCGCGAGCATGGGCGTCCGGACCCAGGTGCCAATGTAGATACAAGCAAATTGGCGGATAAGGTAAATACCGTCTACCTCTGAATGAATCTACCCTGACACCTTTCATAGGCGCCTATGTTTAGGTACATGGCTTAGTGAGGAGGGTATCTGTACAACGTGTTAATCACTCTCCCATATGACAACCTAATTGAATCATGCACCCCTCCTGGAAAGCAATTGTAGTTATTCTGGGACTCCCCTCGGAGTTGGCTGCGAGATTAGCCCGAGGCTATGGAAGGCTTGATATAATCCGTCTGGAATTACCGCTGTACATCCAGATGGAAAGTAACCGGACGAGGTCGCCATTCACCATGCACTCTAAAGTGTCCCTAAGAGTCAAGATGTAGAACGCAGGGGTTCTCCACTGTTGACATACCCTTATATATAAGCCAATTCACGCTACCTTGACTCAAGTGTGAAAGATTCAGAGTCAAAGAACAGCTCGCGATACAATTGAGCGACTTGGATGGGTCGTCATAAGCTATTCAAAGAGTCAGATGAGTGGGTTTGGTCTTGCGTAGCGAAGAATGACTTGAACAATTTGATGGCCATCTAGTTCTGGAAATGCACATAGGAGGAGGGTGAAAGTAGAAATAATGCTGCCGCACATGGTACAGTTTCGCCGATAGGAACTGAACAGTTCCAATTAGATGACATGAAGCCACCCATCTTCAAAAGGCGTTTTAAGAATATACATGTTAGATGAATCGACTCAATGAAAACATGACCTGGAGCAGCCAGTCGTTACTATGCATTCAAAAGCGCCCGGACGGGCAGTCCAAGCTCCCGGCAAATACCCTCCATGTGTTCTCGCTCCCTGTCGGTAGCATTATCACCGAACGCAGCATCCGTTTCTTCCAAGGTCTGTACAATCGTTAGCCATATGCGACGGGACATGCAAAAGTAAAAATATACCCGGCCCTTGGTCTCTGGGAAGAAGAATACTATGAAGCAAGTTAAGCATATTATTTGACGCAATTTTGGGATTCGACGTACGAACTGAGAGTAACGCGGCAAGAGAAAATCCGGCAAAGATAAAGTACGCCATCCCCCCCACATTCAACATTACCGGCGTAACGAGCCCAACCACACTAAAGCATATCAATAACAAAAAGTTGGAGGACGGGTAATGAAATCGCGCACAAGTTCGATAACCACGTAGTCGATGTAGTGATGGAGATGCCAGTGGACCGGAGGTGTAATGGGAAGATCTCGCTGGGAATCACTAGCGAATGTATTAAATCCTGGAAGAAGGTACAACGAGCCGCTCACCCCATCCAATCGGAGCCCACGAGTAAGAGAAGTTGACATCGTAGACAAACACGAAAACTGTAACATAGTTTAACATGTTCTGTAGGTAATTACAGCGCACCTACCAATGGCGATACGAGCCGCTATTGCATGTGCTGGCCAGTCCTTGCCGTAAACGGTGACAAGAGAACCCACAATTGCCAGACAAGTGAAACATCCAGCGGCGCCAGAGATTAACAAAGGCCGCCTGCCCAAACTATCGAGAAGAACGATAGCAGGTAAAGTAGCAAGCATCTTGAAATAATAATAATTAGGATGCGGATACGTAACATTGCTCATACTGTGAACTCACGTTTACAATTCCATAAACACCAGTGGCAAACAGGGAAGTAGTGTTTGGGTCAAGGCCCAGTTGGCCGAAAACTGTGGATGAGAGTCAACTCTGAACTTGTCAATTAAAATCCTTGGTAAGATTTACTCGTAGGCGCATAATAAATGAGAGCCTTCAGCGAAATAAGCAACGTCGGTTACAGAAAGATGAGCCGCCACTCACATTTATCCCCTGGCAAATCATAAATCACTTAATGATAAGACAGACTGATTCGAAAACCCACCATAAATTGTTGGAACATCATAGTAAGGCAACCAACAATGATACGCTTGGACTTCGGCCAGCTAGAGATCAATGCCAAGTATTTATTAATTATCTGTCTGATTGGCCCTGCATTAGGATGTGCCTCCTTCATGGCCTCTCTCGCAAAACGAACTTCAGCCATAATCCCTAGGAACTCAATGCGAACCGAGTGATTGTCAGCGGGCTTCCGGCGAAGACGCGACAGCTCCTCCAGAGCCTCCTCCTCGCGACCTTGCTCAACGAGCCAACGGGGCGAGTATGGCATGAAGAGCATGCCGATGCCAAGACACTGCACTTCTATATGTAAGAGTGGGAGGCAGAAGGATATAGCCAACATACCAAAGCAGGGAATATTTGGAATGCAAGCGGGACTCTCCATGACGCTTCAGTTTGACCAGTGCAGCCGCCAGGAGGGACATCGGTGTAAGGATTGAACGTAGGTCTGCCGTTCAAAAGTGCCCCGGTGTATGCTATTTCAGGGGCACATCGAGTTCCCCCGATATGTGACTGTGCCATATGCAATCCAGTCTTCGAGTAATGAGCGCATGGATATATATGAAAGCAGACAGGCACGCACAGCTAACAAGAATCTACATTCTGTGGCGTCAAGCATAACCCCAGTACTGAATGTTTGACTCACCCCAAATGTGATAGCGAGTTGCTGCAGGGAAACTAAAGATCCACGAATTTTGGCACTGGATATCTCGGCGAGATACATCGGGATGACGTGCGTAAGAGAACCGATTGCCAAACCAGCAACAGCGCGACCGGCGAACAGATACACTAGCAAAAAAATCTCCAGCAAAGCTGATAAATTTGAACGAGATAGGGTTTACCGGGAGACGTTGCGCCTGCTTGAAGTGAACTACCAAGAAGAAAGATCACCACATTGCATATAATGTCTACCTTTCTCCCAATCTAGGTCGTGTTCGATCACAACTCGTCCTGTCTCGCCAAATGATAGATCTCACTTTGTCACATATAGGGCCGTTTACATTGGATCCGAACCAGGCAGCTGTGAATGTGGATCAACTCGCGGACGCTTGCCACAGCTTGCCACATGGACTTGCCGAGCAAAAGCGTGGAGACAAACCATCCCTAGAGTAGTGTAACTCAGATAAGCACAACGACAGTCGGATTTTTACCCTCACCTTCAGCGTTGCATTCGTGTAGATTGCCGGGAACTTCGCTCCAAAAGACTCAATGGCGAGCACGTTGCTCACGACTCCCTGTTGCGCAGTTAGACGTGTACCTACAGGCTACCATAAGAAGACATTGCCAACTCACCTGGTCGTAGCCAAAGAGCTGTTGAATATACGCGACAAGGCATAGTGTTACCAACGGCCATCTATCTTGTAACAAATAACTCACGAATCCTCCGAGAGTTGAGAACAACGATATACCCAGTCTGCGCCACAAATATATCCTATCATTCATCCACGACATATCTACAAATCGCTCACATGAATTTATTTTCAAAAAGGCCTCTGAATCCAATGCGACCCTCCGATCCAGTGAGGGCCAAATCAGAGACACTGTTGCCGTTCCCATCCTCTTGCTTGGACTCAATCGTATTTGAATGCGGCGATTGATTCATGTTGGCATGAATTGCAAGGAGGAGGGAACTGGTATTCAGGTGTAAAACATGCCGCGCCTTATAATCAACTCTCCTTTTGAACTCTTCGATCTGATCAGGAAGGTGTGATAGCCAACAAGGAAACTCCACCCACTCCACCAAGTCCCCCACACTCGCACATTCATCTTACTTCGGTCCGTGATGAGTGGGGGAGAAAGAAACCGCGAGAAGCTGCTTTGTGCGATCCCGCGGGGACTCGGAATCCACCGTTCAACGTGCCAGAATCACTGAATATCCCGTCCTCTGAGTCGAGGAAATCATAACACGGTCACCGTGAGGTCTTGGGCAACTCGGTACGAACACTTCGTCGGCATTATGGAAAAATTGTGAAAGTATGGCAGAAGTCATGGGGCCTGAGGCCTAGTGGGAGTGATGAGCATCGAAATTGCAGTGATCGGTGATAGCCTTATCACGACGGCGCTAGGGCCACGTAGTAACGACGGACTGGCTACCAGTGGCTAGGTCTCCTACTCAAAGTCACCGTCACAAATTAGAGACTAGCTTGAAGCCAAGTTGCTTTGTCAATTATTTGTAAGCCACTGACATTTGTATCCGACCATAATTTAAATTATCTGCAAAGTTTCCGTTCAACACGTCCGTTTTGTGGGTGTAGACTATGTACTGCATAGTTACCGGAGGTAAGTTCTGCCAGTGACTATCCTCCCAGGGAATGCAAAAAATTGCCCCTGTGGTGGCACGAGGATCCGATCAGCTCGGATGGCGTATTATGTGATTCATGAATCTGGATGTTATCATCAAGTCCGCCGAAAAACACACCAGCTAAGGTGAATCAAAGGTGAATACTAGTTTTTGAAAAGCAAACTTGTCTCATAGTGCACAGTTAGCAGAAATGTGTTTATATTGAACTTGAGAGAGATAACTTGGAAGAAAGGAAATCGCAGAGTACGTAGAGATCGAGACAGAGGATACTATAAAGAGGAAGAGGTATAGAGAAGAAACAGCAACAACACAGGGAAAATGTGAGAGACGGAAAGAAATAAAGAGAGCAAAAAAAGGAACGATACGAGAAGAAATGGTATCTGATGGTATAGAAAACTAGGATGCAACTCGGGAATGGAGGGAAATGAGAGGGGTATACAACCGGCAGCGGAGCCATGGATGGGAATGTATCAGGAGCTGGGGAATAACGCTCAAGTATGCGGACTACTAAGAGACGCCAAACAAGCACGTAGGCTTTCAAGGCATATTCCTGCCTGTGCAACGCTCGAATCAGAGACACATTTAAAGGCAAAGTGCAAAAACACATACACTTGAAGGGAGGGACCGTCAAAGCATCATCGTCAAGGAATGACATCGAATCCAACGAGAGCATCGTCTCACACACATTGTCCAGCAACGAAAGCTGCACAGCAGCATCCAAAGCTTTCATGGAAGATGATGGGCGAAGAAGCTCTCGGTGACATTTGATGTTTCGTGTCTTATTCCGGCCAAGGTCTGCGGGGAAACATTCAAATCAGAGCACCTCCAGAAAATACTAAGGATACATACTCTTGAAGAGAGGGACGGGAAGAGCGTCATTGTCAAGGAAGGAAATCGAGTCCAGAGAAGGCATCGCCCCGCACAATTCGTCCAGCGATGAAAGCTGCATAGCGGCATCCAAAGCTTCCGTGGAAGATGACGGGCGGAGAAGTTGACCTGAACCTTCGTGACACTCATCAAGCCAGGACATCGAGTCCAAGGAAGGTAGCAGGTCACGTAGATCGCCCAGCGAGTGACACTGCACAGCAGCATCCAAAGCTTCCAAGGATGATGACGACGACAGGGGTTGACTGGCAACACTATCCAATGTGACGTCAAGCCAGGTCATCGAATCCAGCGAAGGCAAAGGATCAAACAAATTGCCCAATGAATGGAGTTGCACAGCAACATCCAAAGCTTCCAAGGATTGCGACGACGACAGGGGTTGACTGGCAACACTATCCAATGCGACGTCGAGCCAGGACATCGAATCCAGAGAAGGCAAGGGATCATACAGATCGCCCGACGAGTGGAGTTGCACAGCAACATCCAGAGCTTCCAAGGATTGCGACGACGACAGGGGTTGACCAGCAATGCCCTGCGATGCGTCGTTGGACCGAATCGTCAAATCCAGGGCACATAATGTGGCGGCGGGAGTGACCAAAGACGAGGACAGAGGCAACACCTGGTTGTTACCTAAGGAGTGGGTGGATTAGGACGAAAGAAGCAGGATAAGGAGAGCACTAACTAAGTTCCTGCGCCTTGCCCTTGGCGGCATGACTGCTCTTCTTGAGAGGTTTAGGCGCCTTCGAGTTTTCCTTGACGGCACTGGCGCTCTTCTTGAGAGAAGGAACTCTAGGCTCCCGCACCTTGCCCCTGATGGCACTGCCACTCTTCTTGGGAATCACGGACTCTCGGGGGACATGGTTATCACAAGACGAGTCTATACATGCCTCGTCGTCAGAATCATGAACTATGATAGCGAGAACTCCTTACCTTTGGATGGGGGGTTCTTCAAGAAAACTCTTTTGGGCGCGGATGACACCCTCGTGCTAGGAGTTGGAATCATCGAGCTCGACAGGACCTTAGATACCGAAGGCTTCACAGTAACCGGACGTCTGACGGAATCAACTGTCGTAGGCATCTTTGGGGTGGTGGACTTCATGGGAATTCCAGTTGCCTTTGAGCCGGTTGATGCGGATGACTCTGCAAGAGTACCTGTCAGTTGAAAAGACATCGCAAATGATGAATGAGAAGACATACGGATGTAAATTGATTCGTGATCAATGAACCGAAACGATCTGGCAGAAATTGAGATTCCTGACCTTTGCTTCTTCGATGGAGCGCTCGTTGGTGTAGGAGGATGTTGAAAGCTTGGAAGAACTCGCTTCGAAAGAGGGCTAACGTCCACAAATTTAGCGCTTCGTGCAGGTGTGGAGTTACAAACAACGACTTGAGGTGAAGGAGGCAGTTTGATTTGAGATGATGCAAATTCAAGAGCTGAGATCCTCGTGTGGTATAGAGAAAGTGACTTCGGGATATCCTTGCGAAGGTCGGCAACGTCGTCCTCCATTCGGATTTGATCCTTGATTTGAGAAATGAGTTGGCCATGCAGGCGTTCGTGGAAGATACCGAGTTCCTTGCGAAGGTCAATGACATTACGTTCCGTTTGAATTTGGTCCTTGATTTGACAGGCGAGTTGATCATGCAGACGCCCATGGAAAACGTCAAGCTCTCTGCTGTCCTGCGAGACACGAGAAGTAAGATCGTCGAGAGTCTTCTTGATATCTTTCGAGAGTTTGCGTTCCTCGTAAAGTTGTTTGCCGAGATCATCAATTTGGTGTTGCTGATTTGCGATAAGGGTAGCGAAATCTCTAGCCTGGAGGACCATGATCTGTCCATGGCAAAGAGACTGGTCTTTGACGGAATCGACATCTTGCTTGACAAGTTCCATTGTAGCACAAAGGCTTGTGATTTCGAGGTCGGTGGTCTGCTCGAGAGTCGCGAAACGAGGAGGAGAGAACATCGACAACTTCAGAGATTCGTAGGAATTGATGTGCGAGGAAACCAATTTGACCAATAAGGAGGATGAAAAGCTCGACAATACGGCACGAGAATGAAGGTGTGAAGAGGTGTGACGTATTATCATCTTGATTTGTCGTTGGTATTGCGTCGTCTGAGCTAGATAAATCATCGAGGAGGGTGTGGGGGATATCGGAACCAAGAGAAGATTGTGTGACAGCCGAAAGGGTGCATGTGACAGGATCGGCCATACCAGAGAAATTAGCGTGTCGTGCGTCTTGGATAGGTGCAAGAACAAAGACGAAAGGGATTGCCTTGGTATAGTCAATCATAATGACAGCGTAAATCGGCTTGAGGTGAGAATGCGAGGGAGGTGATTGCACGGCGTGAAAAATATGAAGGCGAGGATGGAGCGTAACGCACACAGAAGAGGAGTTGGAGATGAGTTGAAGATGGAAGCGCTTGCTTGCACCTCCTTTATACCCGGGCCTGCTGATGAGTAACTTGTGTCATACCGCAAAGAAATAACAGTCCGACCACAGCAAACCTTCAAAAGCAGACTAAACATTCAAAACCCTGAGATGACTTACTATTAGACGTTCATCAGTTCGATACCGAACACTTGTTTCATACTGCAGTCCGACAGCAGCTTATCACGGTGAGTCTGCGATATTGCAAGACGTATTGGGAATCTAGTCTAAGAACTTTAGACCGATGGTCTGTCTTGAAATTGCATTGTTGATATGTCTGGTTTTAAAGCATCGCCATAGACATCGACTGCAGAGGCATATAAAACCGTCGTGACTCTAACGAATCGGGGCCAGGACTTATATGCAAAATGTAAATCAGCCTCGTAATGCAAATTCCCAAACAAACTGATCTCACCTCTTATTTGGCTGCTGGTAAAAATCCCCACAATCTGTACTTGCCAAAAGAGTGATCATATAGGATTTCAAGCAGCTTGACCAGAAAATCAACAGCCGCGTACTTGATAGTACCACTTGCCATTAGTACTGGAGTCACTAGTCACTGAGAGTCGACGAGAGCTTACTCAGTCTAGGTTGCCTGTCAATATTAATGACTAAGCGCGCACTCCGCGTACGTGGGAGGTTCCTTCCAAGCTCGTAAATATTCAATATTCAACGCTCTCTAGTTAATACTCAACCAAGATCAGGTCAAGTACTCATGGCTGACGCAGGTGGGTTTCCTTTCACTGAGTGCTTTCACCGAGATCCTGCTCACCGCCTTGAATACAGGATTCTTCAAAGGCACTTCTGCAGACCAGGACCGTCGCTTTTCTGACAAAGAGTTGAAGTTGTTAAAGTCGATGAAATTTCCACCAGAGTTTGATAAAAAGGTATGCCACCCAAGTCAGGCTGGTGCTCTAAACTTAATCTCTATCTCGTTCCTCAGGTGGACCTCAAAAAAGTAAATCTTAACGTCATACGACCATGGATCGCCAAAAAGGTCACAGAACTCGTTGGCATAGAAGACGAAGTAGTCGTTGAATATGCCATGGGTCTCCTCGACGACCCAAATCATACCGTATGCCTTTTTGCGCGTCCAAGACTTTCCGTGTTTATTGTATTTTTCTTTAGACTCCAGACCCAAAGAAAATGCAAATAAACCTGACAGGTTTCCTCACGGCATCGACGCCGTCATTTATGACTGCTCTCTGGTCTCTACTGCTGGAGGCTCAGGAGCATCCTGCAGGCGTGCCTCAGACGTTCGTGGAGGAGAAGAAAGAAGAAATGCGCAAGGCCCGCGAGGGCGACGTGCGTGCCATAGGTGAGAGAGACAGGAGGGCCCGTCTTGACGAGATAAGAGACCAGGAAAGAGGTGAACGTGCAGGCCGTGGACGCGGAAGGGGCAGAGGCAGAGGTAGAGGCGGATTTGAAGGCGGTGGCCGAGGTAGAGATAACGGTTGGGGTGGACGCGGTGGCGGTGGCGGTGTAAGTCCACTTTGTACTTCATTGAGTCCATTTAAGATTTATACGATATAGCGTCCTGGCCGCAGAATGTCTCGCAGCCCACCGCCCCATCGCCGGCGCTCACCGTCTCCGAGCTCTCCATTTGACGCAAGGAGTTCCCGATCGCCACCTCCTTCCCTCAGACGTTCAGCGCTCTCCGAGGCGTTCCAGATCCCGCAGTCCTGTGTATCCGCCGAAACTCCCCTTCCCGTAGATCCCGCACACGCTCTCCTCCCCTTCGTCGCCGACGCTCCTTGACTCCTTCTCCTCGCCGCCGCAGACGTTCGCCATCGGTTGACTCTCGTTCTTTGTCACCTCCGCCACCAAGGAGACGGAGAAGATCTCCAAGCTACTCACGCTCACCTCCACGGAGATCCGGGCGAGAAAGAAACAGCAGAAGTCCCCCGGCTCAGCGTCGTAAACTATCGCGTTCGCCCTCTCCCGCTTCGAGCCAGTCACGTTCTGCACCGAGATACGCCCGTCGCAGGAGTCCGAGTCCTCGCAGGCGAATCAGCGTCTCCCGCTCGCCTGTCAGACGACGGATTACTCGTGATGAAGCCGGTGATGGCGGTAAGGGAAGGCGTCCTGCGAGGCGTAGTCCTTCGCCCTCGCGTGTGGATGTTGATAGACTGAGAATCACCGACGAGCCCCTTCCGCAAAATGCCAGAGGTGAGTTGAAAATCAAGGGTCCAAGCGAGGCGAAATAAGTGGGATAATGCAGACAGGGATGATGTATGCTTACCTTCTTGATTACTTGTGCTCAGCCAACGTTAATGGTGACTTCTAGGAAGGAGGTCTAGAACAACATGATCTAGAAAAGCGAGAGAAAGAGCTGAAGGAGCGAGCGTTGAGAAATAAGGTTGTCAGGACTCGTAAAGGGAGCAGCGGTGCTGGCGGTTCGGGTTAGAAGAACCCATTCGCCATTCCGACCCAGCGCCACATTGCGGGCAAGTGCCATATCGTATCGTTTTCTTTTCGCTGTGTCTGACTTTCAATGTACTCAATTCTCTATACATCTAGTGTTCCATGTCCATTGTGCGCCCCAACTTGTTCGTATTCTCCGTTAAAATATATCTTGCTGTCCGTGTGAAGTCCGCCCTCTTTTTCCTAAGCTCTGTTGTGTATCCCTTCTAACTTATTATCTTTGAGCGCAGAACAAGTTGGGTTCCTCCTGCAGTTTGACTGAATTGATTGCACTCGTGTATCTCGGTGGCTATCCCGAATCTCTTTCTGCGTGGCCTCGGTCCGTGATCTGAGCGCTAGTATGGGAGGGATCCAATACCATGTATCGGGTAATGCTGTTCAAGGCAACTCTCCTAGACAGTATTGTTCTGTTGTCCGTCTAGCATATTATCAAAGGAAATGTTCATATTTGCTTATCCATAATAATCTCTTTCAGTGGTTATCCCGACTGACCTACCCCCGAAGGGTTTGCGTGCAGAATCATGTCTTCCACGATCATGGACAATGATGCATCGCTGAGCTACGACACCAATTGCTGAAGCCCTGGGTCTAGAATCGATGTTTTTTCGCATTTATTTCACCGTAAGGCGTACAAGATGTTATTGGGGCTATTGGAGATACGACACTGGTTGGTTACGGCGAATCCGCTAAAACCAGTTCTAACTAGTCCTGCCTTACTGTGCCCTACGCCAGTCCTTGACTGACCAGTAGCTCAATCAAGGAAACTAGTTGATGATTCTATGGAGCAGGAAGATCAAAGAGCTATGCTACAGACAAGATACAAGATGCAAGATGAAGATAAACGAGCAGAGCAAAAGAACACGCTAAAATCTACCAGTGACCGACTTCGGCTCCATCAAAACCAATTTCAAGCCAGTGCTCGGCTCCAGGAGCCTCCTCATGAAGATCCTGGAAGCCCACTCGGTGGTACAACTTCCGAGCGGGGTTCTTAGTGCCAACGTATAGCACAACTTGCTCGTGCGTCTTCAACAACCTGGCCGAGCAGAAGTTAGTATCGGAGTATAATCTCGTACTTGATATTTCTTACTCTCTGCAGACGCGGCGAACCAACCTTTCGGCACGTCCACTACGCTGCCACCTATCTGGCGTGTAGACCTTCGTAATGGCAGCAGCAGTGTCTGACTGCCGCGTGGCCGCAACAATACTCGCGATATCAGGTTCTCCACCTCCCTCTTTGATCTCGTATACCCAGACTTGCCCGTTTTCAATCAAGAGCGAAGCCTCTTCAGAAGCCTGTTCGGGGGTGAGAAAGTATGGAGGCTACAGATTGTCGTCAATAAATGCCTGCTTTTAAAAGGAGTGGTGCGGCAGACATACCGAAGTGTTGGCAAATTCTTGACACAACTGTAGAAATCTTATCAGGCATCCTGCAGGCACAGCAAGACGTAGCTCAATCTCCTCATCCCTTGACTGAGGGCCATTGCGGACCAACGTCTCAGGAGTACAAATCGAAAACAATGCGTCGTAGTATGGTGCATCTATGCGCTTGATCTCTGTGATTTTCTCCCATGCGCTGGCGAAAGCTTGGGAGACTGGTTCAACAGAAAACACGGAAAATACCCTCTGCCTTTCAAAGTCAGCCTCGTTCAGAAGTGCCTCGCAGAACGCCTCCATGGGGCCTTGGAGGAGTTCGGGGGTCAATTCGATGGGGGCTATGGGAACGATGAAAAGAGGGTATTTGCCCAATGGTCCCTCTGTGCAGGATAGTATATATCTGATGTCAGAGGTCGCAGGCTCCGAGTAGACCAGCCAAAGCTGCTCAGAACCGGGAAGGAGCTCTTGATGACTGGAAACCTTTTCGGCGTGCGGGAGGATTACATTTGCGCGAGCAACATTGTCCCTGTCCCGTAGAGCGTCCCATACATCTTCTGAGATGTTAGCGCGATTAAAGCGCCGTACAGCTGAAATCAAGCCTGGCATATCGGGTGTGAGGGCTGGAAGGACTATTGAGTATGAAGGAGTAGGTTCTCGAGCTTTATATTCATAGCTGCACCCGCCAGTCTACGTTGTGAGTTTATCCTAACGTTGAGATATGCAAAAGAGCACAGGGTGGCAAAGTGGGTCAGCCAACGTGACAACGTGTAGGAGAAGTTGATGGGGATATAGGATATCATAGAAGTTTTGTGTAGAGAACGGAATCTCGCCTATGATCATCCTGTGGTAGAACAAAGTCCAAAGGTCTCTGCCCAGCAAACCAGCATTCGGTGAATGATAATCGCCAGGGCTCCTGTCGTTAAATATGAGATAAAACATATTTGATGGATGATATCCGAGAATTCCTGCCAGGGGCAGTTGCGAAAAACCTCTGGCACGTGTCAATAACGCTCTCCACGTATTCCAACGTACTTACAATCATGCAAGGGAGATATGGGTACTATGTATCGGGTTCAAGAGAAAACGCTTGATCGCCTAGTCTTTGTGAAAAAATTGTCATATATGCCTTAATAAAGTACGATAGACCTACAAACCGTGTTATATTTGAGCACCCGTATTCGTACCCAAAGATATCGCAAGAAAAATCGAGGGAACGTCGATTGCCGTGAGCGCATTGTAGATCTCGCTAAAGACAATTGCGCCTTCATCTTACAAGACGTTGCCATGAAACGGTTTCGACGTTTAGCATAGCCTGAAATGGTGCAGCCTCCCCTCATTGAGTCCCCACAAGTCCGACCCAGTAGCAGTGATGTTGGGTTCCATTAAGCATGCATTTCAACACCATTTTGTGACAATGGAAAAGTCAGGGAGTCGGACAGATGCTAGCTTTGAAACTGGGCAGAATACCGCCCAGAATATTCGTCCAATGCGAATTGCGGGGCGGTGGTAACGTGGCAGAAACAGAACAGAGGATACTAGATAGCGTCCACACTAACAGTACGTTTTGATCCAATCGCGTTCCAGTGCGCCAATGCCTTTGAGCGGAACGTCTCCGGGTGCGTGTGGTTCCCAATCCTGTGTACCCTGTGCACGTATAGTTAATTCCAAGGCATCTCAGACTCTCCGCCTGCCTCGAATATGATGATATCGTAGCACATCATCACTGGATCATCGGTTCACCTACGTGAAAATTTAACCATGAAATTCCAAAGTGTATGAGGTATTTACAGTAGACCCCATTCATTTTGTTACCTGGTCATTCAATGGCGTCTTGTCCAGCATGTAGTAAGAACCGTCTCTGTTCGACTAGCTCAAGGGCTAGGTCTAGTAGTAGTTCTGTCGCGAGAACAGATGATGATCAGATTGCAGGAGTAGTAGTAGCCGATTGAGCACGGCAATTCCTTTGAATGCCGTTGTTCCAGAATCCACAGGGCCAAACTTCAGCCAAACAATGGCCATCAATCTCACGTAATTGCTGCTGTGTTGATTCTGGAGAGAGCTACTTGCAATGTCCGATAAAGCAGCTCGGAGCCACACCCATGCGTCAAATCGTGCAAAGGCACGGTCAACCATACAACGAAAAGACGTCCTTAAAAGCGTCCTTGAAAATCCATTCCGAATCCAATGGTTGTTTTGATCTTCTCCAACTTACAACGTGTCTGACATCTCAAACTAGGCCCTCAATCCCATCAAACACGCAAAACTTGTTCCTCGCAACCCTTTTAACCACTGTGGAAAGTGCGGTCACGGGCGGAAGTCGAAAATCTTTCAAGGCATCCGCTAGGAAAGCTCTACCCCGATCGGAAATTGCAGATTCGGCGGAGGGGACAAACGCGAGTCTAGACTCGATGATATGTTGTCAACTTGCTCCGTCGTCGGGCCACATGACCATTGGTATCAACGAAGTGACTAGGCGACTTGAGCTGCAGTTAAAGTCTGTCCGACATTCGGTTACACTCACTACCACACCTCCTGCCAGTCCAATACTCCCCGACATTCCTCCCATTGCTGCCGTCTTTGTATGCCATGCCGATGTCAATCCCCCAATTTTATTGGATCATATCCCTCACCTTGTGGCAGGATGCAACTCTATACCCTCTGGATCTAGCACTCAAGGAGCTCGCCCGCCTCTGAAATTGATCATCCTACCAAAGGGCTCAGAGTCCGCACTTGCGCAGGCGCTTGGTCTGAGACGAGCGGCCGTAATAGCCGTCCACGTAAGCATTTCAGATGTCAGTATCCTTACTTCTGACGCCCTCGATAGGATGATGCCCCGTATTTACCAAATTTTCGCGATATGCTTCAATCGGTACCTGTAATCAGCGCACCTTGGCTTGTGCCTCCAGTCCAGCCCAATAATCCGAAATGCCTGATTCCCACTCACATCAAACAACTCCGCACTACTGCACCCAAAGATATGAAATCTGCAAAAGAACAAAGGACAAAAGCAAGAGTTGCAGCCAAGAAACGTGGCACAAAAACCAAGATCAAGAAATGTCTCCTCATGACAGCAAGATCCGACGCATAAACCCGCAACACACAAGCTCACACTCTAAATGCTGGTGAGTTTTATTTGCAAGTACCGAATAATCGCTCATCTTATTGTGACATAGTTTGGTCATGTGCAGCATCCTTTACTGGAGCCTTGTATTAATTCTAGGCTACGGACGATACAAAGTCGCATAAATTTAGGTATTTGAATTATTAACATTTAACAGACACCGAACAGCACATGGGTCTGCGTTCCATTCAGTGCTTGTATTGTGAATCAGTCTGTCCAATTACAACTAAAAGGACGTTCTACTCGCTCCGGGAACTTAACTTAATGGTTGCGG
This sequence comes from Suillus occidentalis, assembly GCA_016628085.1. NCBI lineage: Eukaryota > Fungi > Basidiomycota > Agaricomycetes > Boletales > Suillaceae > Suillus > Suillus occidentalis. The sequence continues at coordinate 122,998 of JABBWB010000107.1, forward strand.
GAAACGTGAACAATATCAGATTTATCCCGTTTGTTTCCCGGTTCAAGCTGAGAACATGACTGACACATTTGGACAGTTCTTGTCATGTAAAGTAATGTAACGTTCAATCCGTTGTGGCCAGGGACTACCACACATTTGACCATGGGTTCTTGGTATACGCATCACTGCTCCCAGGGGCGAACGACAAAACATAATGTGATCCTACTAATTCCCATGAAGTACATATGGCATCCAATTCGAAACATCGTTACAAGCATGGTCATTCAATGCGAACCAGGAAACGGGTTGTAAGACGTAACGCGTAATATACAACGTAACTCGATTCGCCACTCCAAAGCACAAATCTCCAACGTGAAACTAGCAACTATTCACTTCAAGTGATACCGTTCCCTAACAAGATAAGCAGCGTACACAAGTGTTTAGTACTTAGTCCATAGTAATATCCTATTCTGTCCCGCTGACGGCGGGAAATTTCATCCGAGTGGACCCGCGAAAAACGAAACGTCCATCACCCTTCCTGACCTTTTGACCTTTCACGACACTGGTGATCTCATGTGTCGATATCTCCGCTAGTCCTACACCAATGAAACACATCAGACCAACGTCAGGCCCAGGATCGTCTGACCTGATAGCTATCTACGTGCAAATCGAATGTCACAGTGTAGTGAAGATGTCGGCGGAGAGAGCGCCGAGCGCGTCTTACTTGGAATGCTTTGGTAAGATGTTGCTTGGGACTGGGTGTGGGGTAAGCGATGTGACTTGAACGAGGACGGCTTCGATGACCCTGCCATTAATCGGACTATGCTAGCGGTGATACGCAAGAGAACTAAGAGTGGCCTTGGTGAGAGTTCCACCCAAGAACTGAGAGCATATTTATGGCTGTTGAGCATGTCTTTTCAGGGAGTATGACTGATCTTTGATCACTCACTTTGACGTTGGTGGCGACACGGGAGCCGGCGAAGAACTCAAGTGAAAAAGTGATCCCCAGATGGTGAATCCCAGTGAAGTTTCGTTTTGTCGCAGACAAAAACAGTGGGAAAGTCCTCGATTCTTCTTCAAGTACTCGTCAATCATGTATGCCAGCCACGAAGATATAGTCCGAGGGGTTTGACACGAGTCGGAGGAGCAAAAGAAACTCCGTTCACTCTGCGAAGATATCCTGAAACTGCGCATTGACTTTGTCATTGATGAATCCGACGGATCGCGTCAATATCTGGATCGCATGTGGCAGGTGCTTCTGGGATGGCTTGAATGAGTAATCCGAGAAGCCCCTGGAGTATGATTGACTAGATAAAGGGTGAGTCTTGGTTACGAGTGATACACACTAATAGTGCAATCGTTTGTGTCGACGTTATGTGATGACATGGGCCGACGTGCCATTGGCATCATTGAGATCATGTACTAATCCTGGACAACTGGAGCGGGCTGAGTAGAATTGCCGTCGGTAGCAAATATTGCGTGGGACAATCTCTTCTCTCATCCACTGGATATGCTCCTTGATCACTTGGGAACTACTATGATTGACCGGGCATATCAAGGTCGAATAAACATGGTTATGATCTAGTGTCTTTGGAGGATGATGGCCTAGTATGATGTACGCAAGGAACTCGAGGTAGAGGCGATGGAAAGCTCGCTGCACGACAGTGCTGTCAATAAGGAGCCATGAAGTGCCCAGAAATGTCACTGCCAGTGGGGAGTGGGAAGTGATAGTGAAACTTGATGAAGTGGCGGCACCAAGAGAACAAAAGCAACAGCTGGGGCACTGGCGAAAAATATAAAAGGAAACGATGGCATTGACGGCAACTCACGTGAGCGACGCGTCCCCCGAAAACTGCTTGGCGAAGCTTGCGGCAAGCCGCTTGACAGAAGTTCTCCAGCGCAACTATCGAGCAGGTGCGTCAGCCGCTCCCAACAGAACAAAGCCCTCTTACTAGCCGGCGTTGACGAACTTCCAGATGCCGCGGCGGGGACTGTAGATGCATCTTCATATTCCGTTCAGCTGTGTGCACGAATGATCGAAGGTTTTGCCATGTCTTAGTTAACTGTGAGTACAGAGAAAGATTCAAATATTCATGTTTGGTCCTGGGCCCCCTATCCTAATGTCTTCTTCCAAGTCTATCACCTCTACATTCACAGGGCATCCACTCCAGCTCCTAGCTCATCGCCTAGCGTTGCAATTTCAGCCTATTCCTTTGGCTTTCTCATCATATCAGCCGTCTTTCTGTTCTTCATCGTTGGATGCTGCTTTAGTCGTTGTTGGCGGCCTGGCGCGCTTCTCGGGGACACGAACGAGCAGCCGGATGGAAGGGGTGGTCGACGAAGGAAGTTAATTCCCCCGGTTTTGTGGGATGTTTGGCTGAGCCGCCCTCCTGTATCAACCGAGGAAGTCTTAGGTGTAAGTCTGTTTGAATGGTTGAATATCCAGGTATGCACTGTATCAATGGTTTTGCCCGTCGTGTCTGACGATCGTTTTCAACAGCCTGTATACGTGTCTCTCATACATGGATGCCACTATCAGTCTGCAAGTCCATCTGCAGTTGCCGCGTTTGAGCCAGAAGAACCTGTAGATCCCTCTACCGTGGCATGGCTTCTTCCCGATAATTCTCAGCCTTCTTCGCCCTTACCTTCATCCCCGCGAAGAGGATTTGCATCCTTTCTCGCACTTCCTTTCTACCTCAATATGTGGCCATGGCGGCGCTCACACACTCAGTATAGCCAAGCGCCATCCGAAAAGTCTGCAGAGGGTGTTGAGAATCACCCAGAGGCTGTGAAAATCGCTGTGATGATCTACATGCCGTCTTTCGCCTTCAGATGTTCGAACCGAGGAGGGGACCCCTTGAGTCACTCTGCTGACCCAGGCGATGCGCTGCGCGAGTATCAGATCGGAGTTGCGCAAGTTCCATGGATACACGGTGAAGTACGTACTCAATGGTGACATGGTCTGTGTTTTTCTTTTCTGTTGCCAATCCCCAGTGTGTAGATTTAGCCGCTCGCGTTATCGCTTCACGGTGTATGCATTTCTACTGGGCAACGTGCTTCATGAGACAGACGCGCATCATGCATCTACGTATGAACTGTCAATATATTCCCTCATGTATGCAGAAATGGCCATGGTCAGATCATCGGGACGAAGCGTACTCATGAGCAGCAGCGACAGTATGGCCACCATCGACATGGGACAGACTACCTGCTTACAATATCTGCAGCCAACCGAAAAATTCAACTATCACACTTCTTTGAATATCTGTGCATAAAATACTGAGTCGTTTGTGATGGCATGGCTAGAAGCCCAATCTGACGCAGGCCCTTTCACAACTTGGTCACTCGAATATACGTGTAATAGTATGTACCGCTAACGTTCTGACGGACGTGTCGACTCCTACTACGCGCCGGGTTTGCTGAGCGAGGTCACATGCTTTGACATTATACTTGGCAAAATGAGGCAGTTACTTATATTATTGCACTTGATGTAAACATTTTACTCGTTGTAATTCTTTCCCGATTCACAAGGTAAGCGGGGAGAGGTTGTGTTGGCAGCTAAGGCTAGTGTTAACGTGTTAAAAGCAAGATCCAGCGGAGTCGGTCAGCGGCGCTGCGATTATACGCATACCGTCTGATGAGTGAGAGCAAATTACCATAATAAGCCTGCGCCCGCTGTCTAGCTGCAGGTTCTGAGGCCCCTCGTATGCAAGCGCCGTTGCAGTTCGATGTCCGTTGCAGAACCCAAGCGTAATCAAGCTAAGCAAAAGCAGAAAGATCTCAAACCACAGGCCCCAGCTAATGCGACTGAACGCCTAAAAACCGTCGTGCGCCGCCTGCCTCCCAATCTCCCCGAAGAGATATTCTGGCAGAGCGTTCAAACATGGGTCACGGATGACTCTGTCACTTGGAAAGTGTATCATGCCGGGAAGGTGCGCAAGAGGTGAGTTACTGTGTGCTTGCGGCGTGAGTGACGACTGACTCAGTGCTGCGGTGTATTGGCAGGGCAAACCAGGAGAATGTTCCTTCGCGGGCGTATATTGCATTTAAGAATGAGGAGGTGCTTGCGACGTTCAGCCGTGAATACGATGGTCATCTCTTCAGGGACAAGGGAGGTTCGTGCTAATTGGACATAGTCACGCAGTTGCAGTCGAATGATCTTTGCTGCAGGCAATGAATCTCAGGCAGTAGTGGAGTTCGCCCCGTTCCAGAAGATACCTTCAGAGAAGAAAAAAGCCGATGCGAGAAACGCAACGATTGATAAAGGTGCGGTTGGATCAGTTTTGAATCTCCCATCATTCTCACATGATTTATAGACGAAGATTACATTTCTTTCCTCGAAACACTCAATAACACTGAGAAGTCCGAAGCATGTGTCCCTTGAAGCATTGAGTGAGGATCGCGTGATGTCTAGTAAATTTATTTCTAAAGTCAGCTTTATGGGCAGTTGCAGCATCTCAACCACCCGCTGCGCCAAAAACTACGCCTCTCCTTGAAGCACTGAAGGCAGAGAGGTCAGCTCAGAAGGACAAGGAAGCTATCCTCCGTAACCATGCACACTACAAAGACACTTCTGCTGCATCTACTACAAAGAAAGAAGAGGTCAAGAAGAGAGCTGCCGCCCCTACTGCAGCATCGCAGAAGCAACCTGAGGTCAAACCTGCTGCTCCCCTCAGCCGTAAGGCGAAGAAAGCCGCTGCCGCTGCCGCAGCAGCACAGCAGTCTGGTTCTCCTGCTCTGACTGCACAAACAACTCCTCAACCAGCGAAATGCGCTTCTGCAGGGCATGCCAATTTACCAGCCAAGCCTCCTCCACAAGCACCTGCTACTCCACGGCAACGCCGCTCCTCGCAGAGTCGCCAGCAGGCGCCTAAACTGCTTGCTGCGCCTCTCCCTCCTAAACCAGTGGTACAGCCTACTCCCGCCAGTGCAGAGGCTACACCACCCGTAAGCAGTCGTAGGGGACGTCCAGTCATTGGTTTGGGACGACACTTTGAGGCCGCCTTGAATGGCGCGGTCGGCCCCAGTGGAGGAAAGAAACGCGAGAAAGACACTCAATCAGCTCCCACAAGCGAGGCCGTGCAAAAAGATGTTCCTAGCAAATCTAAGGATACATTTGCATCTTTTTCTCCCAGCCCCAGTGTTCCCAGTATTCTGCAGCGTGGAGATGGACATTCTCCTGGGAATCCTATGATTATGCAACGCCCCCAACCCAGTCGTGTTTCTGAAAGTCCTGCTGTTATAGACCCGCACATTGGCAGAGGGGCGGCGCCAAGAAGAGGGCGTGGCAGAGGTAGGGGAGCTCCTCGTGGTGGCTAGGTGCAGTGTCAGTATACAGGCCAATTTTTTGTCCGCCGTAATTGCCACCGCGAGGCTGGTGGAGATCCGTTCAGTTGCGCTGCATGGTTCCCTTTTCGCTTCATCGCAATGCGTTGCCACTAGGAATCCAACCGGAACACCAAGCAACGGTTGTGCTCACTTCACGCACCAATATCTTGAAGCATGACTGATCCTTTCACAAATCCCTTTGAGTAGATTTGATATCAGTAACGAGACCCAGTACCCTCCATGTAGTGTTTATTAGGTCGTTCTTTACTCGCACGCAGAAGAATTAATCAGAATTAGTTGTTTCGTTCGCTTTATAAGACTATCCTATTGCCACGCTAATATTGACAAAAAAACGTCATCAAGAGCATCAGCATCACTGTAAATGAGTCCATTTGAATCTAAATGATGCCATGAAACATCGAACGAAAATAACCGAAGATGAGAAGGCAGATCAAGATCAGATCATCACAGAAGCGTTGCTCCCAGGAGAGATGCAGCAGCGCCGATGAGGCATGTGAGACCAGTGACTCCGACCTTGCCGGCGGCGCCAGTCTTGGTAGCAGAAGCTGCAGTGGAAGTGGAAGTTTTTGAGCCGGAGGCAGAGGCAGTGGCGGAGGTCGTGGAAACGGTCTTCATAGCTCCAGAAGCACTAGAAGTTGAAGTTGCGCCGATGGGTGCTGTCGATTGCCCGTTGATTTCAGCTTGGACAGTAGAGTTGAACGTTCCAGTCATGCCAGTCATCCTGTAACGCATATGTTGGGTAATCTTTGACGAATTATAAAAATTGCTCACGCGAATTTAGCAGAGAAGGCCTCCGCAGGGAATTGAGAGTTCGTAGCATCTTTCAGGTTGATTGACGTGAAGCGAACAAAACTAGAAGAAAAAAAGTTAATCAACCTGGCTGTGAACCAGACAGGGTGGGTATCTTACTATTCATTGCTGTTGGGTCCAATGGTCCCATCAGGGGTGAAAGCAACCGAGGAAGTAGTCGATACATCAACACTGGAACTAATGATTTGCAGCAATGTCTGGCAAATATAAGACCGTTGTCTGATTCATTTCAGACCAATAACTGACCTGTTGGTTGGCATTGCCAGTGTAGATACCAACGAGAGCAGCGCCAAAAGAGGTGAGGTTCGGAGTCATGCCATCGTCTTGCCAAGTGACAGTCGCCTGCTGGCCAGCAGTCCAAGTGGTAGATGCCACAGGGGAGGTGATCTTCCCAGCCAGGTAAATCATATGTCAAGAAATCCATGAACGAATACGCACAAAGACATTGGCGAGCGCGGAGGCAGCGAGAGCGAGAGAAATGACGGCTTTGCTGAACATATTGCTTTTTACTGTGGATAATGAGTGTTATTCAAGAGAGTGTGGGGGTACTTGTAGTATGTGCAAATTGATACTTGAAGTCAAAATCGAGAGAGTGAAGTGAGTATAACAACGGGTCAACGGAGTTCGAACTTTTTAAAACCTTGAGAATACGTCCGGGCAACCGCTTGTCCCGATTATTCCCTGTGCCTGGCTATGGCACCCGAATACTCTGATGATACTCTCATCAGCCAATAATAGTTCAATGATAAAACGGCACTCAAGATACTCTCTCACTGTCGCATGCTGTGACCGTATAGAGTGCTACACTTGCAGCTGGGAGAAGTTCAGCTGAACATTACTACGACTCACGAATTACTCTTGGCAAATTCAACATTTAAATTTAAAATCTGCGTGATGCAAACCACCATGTTACGATCAGACGCGACGGGCGCGACGCTGACGCGCGATGCGGGTCTCACGAGGTCACCCCTAGGGCGGATTCAGACCCCTAGTTGCCAAGTTTCTTGTGAATCCGGTTTGGAAGAATGAACTGACACAGTCGGCTCTGAACAGCCTGTGACTGTAAGGTGTCTTGTTGACGTTGTCAGTGCCGTGCAATGAGGTGATGAATCGATGATCAATGATGGTCGACGTAAACGGTAAACCGCAGAAAACACTGTACCGGCTGGAGCCGAGCGCACAAAGAACAATTTTGTTCCTGGATCATGTGTGTCTCCGATTTGGACATTCCGTGTGCACGAAAAAATAATAAATTCAGGGTACTCGACAGTGGTGTAACTTCAACAACAACATTAACACAGCCATACAAATATCAGAACAAATACAATGATACCCACTCGAATCATTCCGGAGAGTCGAAGACAGTCCGCATGACATGGTCTGCCTTTCTCCCCGTATGCTTGATGAATCCGAGGTAATCTAGCTCCTGAAGGGCGCGGATGAACCGCACTTGTACCTCCATGAGCCATTCCCTCCTCAT
>JABBWB010000108.1:0-130005 GCA_016628085.1 Suillus occidentalis
GGATCGGCAGAAGGACCTGCAGAAAGCTGATCCACACGCAGCATTGCCCCTTTGTTTCTGTTGGTATTTTGAAGAGCACAATAGCCTGAAGTACATAATGAAGCACGGAGTACTCAAGACGAGCAAATCGACTTGCCTTGATTAAGTAGACGAACACAGTAGCATCCATATTTCTTCGCAAAAACGTGAACGCCAGATCAAAGGTTGTCTTTGCGTTGTGGACAAGCTGCTTTCTACGTAAGGTGATACCTTTGGCGATATGGCCCAATGATGTCTGTATGGCAAGGGACTATGAGACCATCATAGTCAGTGCGTGTTTAGTTAGCACGTGATGGGCCGTTGTCACCTTGGTTGCATCCTGAAGCGCATTGTTCCAATCGAGTTTGCGCGCCATAACGAAAGAGCAGATGGCATAAAAAGCGAAATTCTTAGCGTCGGCGGTAATATCTTGACCTTCTCAGCAGTGAGCAAGTCCCCTGCGATGGATGCAGTACGGGTGGTCTTGGTGATAGCAAGGAGCTCAGCCGTGGCGATGACAAGTGTCTTTGTGAAGAAACATGAATGGCGCCACGCAAGCAAATGATGAAACCATACCTTTGAAACAGCCTGTCCAACCATTGGAGCGCCCTGCTCAGACATGAAAAAGATTGCTTGGTAGTGGAAAGAGACTGTTCGGCCTTGAAAATTGGAGATTGTGGAGGCTTGGAAATGGACCGCTCACTCCAGGAGGGCTGTTCGGCCATCATAATCGACTGGACAGTTGTCGAATACGAGTGCTGAGACTTGGAACCGAACTTTGTAATATAGTATCTTGCCTTGCATAAGGGCGTCCTGTGGAGGGTGCCGAATGCACACTCGAAGAATTCGGAAGGTGAGGAATATGGTTGGTGCTAGCCCGTCAAGGTAAAGGAAGAACTTTGTCATATCAGAATTCTAGTCTACTAGGAAGACATCATCCCACGCGGTCGAAATTTGAAATTCGAATGCTTATCGCTTGGCGCTCGTCCATTGCCTCAAGGTTGCCTCAAGGCGAATTATATATATTAGCAAGTGTCTCTCACCCTCCTCACCCCAACTGCCATTCACAATGACGAAAGGCAATTCATCGAGGAATTCGGCTCAAGAAACACGCGCATCTAACGAAGCAACGACTCGTGGGGGCTCGGTACGTAGCTTATGAGGATCGCTTACTAGTAGTTCACTTCACTCTGACATTGACGCATCCTTCGTCTAGCATCGACCCCGTAGCAAATTCCGTCAGCTTCTGGGGAATGCCAAGGACAAGATAAAAGCCTCTGTGAGTCCACGAGCATGCGTAATGAGTGTCCTGGGATACGACTAAGATTGGCATCAAGGTTTCCCGCAGCGGTAGCCCTATTCCCTCAAGTGTCGATAATCAACCTGCCTCATTGACCCCGGATCTCGAGGTAGGTTCTCAAATTTGCCCTTCAGTCTCTGTGCTCTCTCTAAATTTCGGTGGTCGCGCAGGCTACTCCATCTGATGCGGAAGATATACAATTGGCAATTCATGGTGCACAACGGGCGGCAGGGTGCATGAATCTACTTTCGGGACCTGCGACAACTGCTGCGTCTGTTGGCAAAGATGGACAAGCGGATCTCGATGCTGCCGATGGTTTCCAGGACACATATCTTCAACCCCTCAGGATATTTGACGCTGTCATAGGAGAGATCGCGAATGTATGGGCCATTCTCTCAATTAGAACTGAGCTAATCTACTTCCACAGGTACATCCATATGCAAAGATGGCACTGGGCGTGTTGTCATGGACAGCCAAGGTATGTCTTCTTTGTCTATCTTCCTATCTACCACCGCTCAGTAATCATTCGTGCAGATCATTCTAGCTCAAACAGATCGCGATGAAGCGGTACTCGAACTTCTCAAGAAGTTGTGTGACATTTACGCCTTCGTCACACAAAACGAAAAGCTTAGCCAAATTGAGTCGATGAGCGCCATCCTTGAAAAGATTTCTCAGCAGACCCGTATATGTGCCCATTTTATCGAAAATTATTCGGAGACTAAGAATTTTTGTGAGTATCGCAAGATGTTGTGCTGTGTACCGTCTCAAGCTTCTACCATTATCACAGGGGCGCGACTCGGAAAAAACATCGTCTCGGAAACGACAGATACCATCCAAAAGTACAGCGACGTGTTCGATAAACTCATGCAAAACTTCCGAGACCAGGTTACTCATGACGTAGCCATACATGTCCATTATACAGGTAAGGGCTCGGACGTCTTTGTGATATGACACGCACTCATACCTTTATAGAAGAAACACTGGACCTCATCGGGATGACTTATGCAGACGGCGCAGGACTAGATACTCGGAAACAGTGCCTCCAAGGGACGCGCACGGAAATTCTTTCCGAAATTACAGAATGGATCAAGAGCACTGGGGACGACGTACCACGTGTGCTGTGGCTATCTGGCCCCGCAGGCAAGGGCAAATCGGCCATCGCCCACACCATCGCTAAGCGGCTTAAAGACGCGGGAGGGCTTGGTTCATGCTACACATTCGATCGCCAGCGAGAAGCAGATCGGCGTCATGAAAAGATCTTTTCCACGATCGCACGCGACCTCGCTGACCGTGATCCTGGGATGAAGCGGGCATTGGCAGATGCAGTTCGGGCCGCGAGTTCGCTGAAGACGACGGCGGATATCATCCAGCAGTGGCAGAATCTTCTTATCGAACCACTGAAGAAGTCATCTGGGTCAACTGAAGAACCCGTCGTGATCACGATCGATGCACTGGACGAGAGCGGTGGAGTAGAGACACGAAGAGACCTCCTCCGCATTCTAGCCGGCAAACATCCAAACCCCGCTGTTCCCAAGATCACAGACCTCCCAGGCAACTTCCGCTTCATCGTTACCTCTCGCCCGATTGGTGACATCAACAACGAGTTTCGCGGCGTTCAACATATTCTACAGATGTCTATGGATGATATTCCAACAGCAGTCGCAGAGCATGACATCCATATTTACGTATCTAAGGAGTTGGAAGAGCTGGATTTCCAGGACAGAGAGTTCGCTGTCCTTGCCACGAAAGCTGATGGGCTTTTCGAGTGGGCCCGTCTTGCCTGCGGATACATCAAAGGGTCCCATATAGGGCTCTCTTCAATTGAATGCTACAACAACGTGGTGTCACATGATCCTGCTGAGAGAAGGAAGCTGTTGTATGACATGTACGATCTCATCCTAACAAATATCATGCCCAGGGATAGATCCAAGGACCCGGAGAAATCGCATTTGATCGCGCTAGCAAGGTTCCGCTCGGTGATGGGACAAATACTAGGCACAGCTGAACCGCTTCCTTTAGCTTCCTTGAACGCCATGAGGAGCCATTTTCCAAGGCGAGAGGACAATTTCAAGGTAGAGCTTGTGGTCAAAGACATGGGCTCCCTCCTCAGCGGCACCACCAGCCCAGATTCCCCAATCCGACCCCTTCATGCATCCTTCCATGACTTCTTGACGGACAAATCATCTAGTGGAGAGTTCTTCATTGACCTGCCAAAGGCGCAGCACGACCTTGCGTTCGCGTCACTTCGAGTGATGGAACACGGTCTTCGCTTCAATATCTGTGATTTAAAGTCGTCGTATTTGCCTAATAGCAAAGATTCCAATCTGCAAGAACGGGTTCAAAAATGCATCCCCCCACTCCTGTCATATTCATCTCGATTTTGGACATCACACGTACGAACCGCAATCTTCGACGAGAAGCTCGCGAAACAAGTGAGATCGTTCTTCGACCACGAACGGCTGTTTTTCTGGCTCGAGTTACTCGCCCTCATCAATGCGCTCAGTGGTGCAGTTCCTGCCCTTCCCCTAATTTCCCAGTGGCTGAAGGTGAATACATTATTACCGAGTGCCGGATAAAGTGCTCACGCACAATCACAGGACCATCCCGAATTTAAAGATGTCTCGACAACTGCAATGGACATACAGAGGTTCATACAAATCTTCGGCGGCATGATTTTATACAGCACACCGCATCTATATGTATCAGCAATCCCATTCTTGCCTGCCAACTCTCCATTATCGAAAATGTTGTCTGCACGGTTTCCCAATACTCTTCGTGTAGCACGTGGACGTGATATGAACTGGCCGGCCGTTCTGACTGTGCTCAGGGGGCACACTCATTGGGTTACCTCGGTCTCGTTCTCACCGGACGACACTCGCATCGTCACCGGTTCTTGGGACAAGACTGTTCGGCTGTGGGATGCAGGGACGGGTCAGCCAATCGGTGAGCCCTTGCGGGGGCACACTAATGATGTTACCTCGGTCTCGTTCTCGCTGGACGGCACTCGCATCGTCACTGGTTCGAAGGACAAGACTGTTCGGCTGTGGGATGTAGGGACAGGTCAGCCAGTCGGTGAGCCCTTGCGGGGGCATACTTCAGGAGTTACCTCGGTCTCGTTCTCACCGGACAGCACTCGCATCGTCACCGGTTCTTGGGATGAGACTGTTCGGCTGTGGGATGCAGGGACGGGGAAGCCAATCGGTGAGCCCTTGCGGGGGCACACCTCAGGAGTTACCTCAGTCTCGTTCTCGCCGGACGGCACTCGCATTGTCACCGGTTCGGACGATAAGACTGTTCGGCTGTGGGATGTAGGGACGGGGAAGCCAATCGGTGAGCCTTTGCGGGGGCACACTTTAGGAGTTACCTCAGTCTCGTTCTCGCCGGACGGCACTCGCATTGTCACTGGTTCGGACGATAAGACTGTTCGGCTGTGGGGTGCAGGGACAGGGAAGCCAGTCGGTAAGCCCTTGCGGGGGCACACTTCAGTAATTACCTCGGTCTCGTTCTCGCCGGACGGCACTCGCATCGTCACCGGTTCTTGGGATGAGACTGTTCGGCTGTGGGATGCAGGGACGGGGAAGCCAATCGGTGAGCCCTTGCGGGGGCACACTTCAGGAGTTTCCTCGGTCTCGTTCTCGCTGGACGGCACTCGCATCGTCACTGGTTCGGAGGATGAGACTGTTCGGCTGTGGGATGCGGGGACGGGTCAGCCAGTCGGTGAGCCTTTGCGGGGGCATACTTCAGGAGTTTCCTCGGTCTCGTTCTCGCCGGACGGCACTCGCATCGTTACCGGTTCTTGGGATAAGACTGTTTGGCTGTGGGATGCAGGGACGGGGAAGCCAGTCGGTGAGCCCTTGCGGGGGCACACTCATGATGTTACCTCGGTCTCGTTCTCGCCGGACGGCACTCGCATCGTCACTGGTTCGAAGGACAAGACTGTTCGGCTGTGGGATGCGGGGACGGGTCAGCCAGTCGGTGAGCCCTTGCGGGGGCATACTTCAGGAGTTACCTCGGTCTCGTTCTCACCAGACAGCACTCGCATCGTCACCGGTTCGGAGGATGAGACTGTTTGGCTGTGGGATGCAGGGACGGGGAAGCCAATCGGTGAGCCTTTGCGGGGGCACACTTCAAGAGTTACCTCAGTCTCGTTCTCACCGGACGGCACTCGCATCGTCACTGGTTCGGACGATAAGACTGTTCGGCTGTGGGATGCAGGGATGGGGAAGCCAGTCGGTAAGCCCTTGCGGGGGCACACTTCAGAAGTTACCTCAGTCTCGTTCTCGCCGGACGGCACTCGCATCATCACTGGTTCGGACGATAAGACTGTTCGGCTGTGGGATGTAGGGACAGGTCAGCCAGTCGGTGAGCCCTTGCGGGGGCACACCTCAGGAGTTACCTCGGTCTCGTTCTCGCCAGACGGCACTCGCATCGTCACCAGTTCTTGGGATGAGACTGTTCGGCTGTGGGATGCAGGGACAGGTCAGCCAGTCGGTAAGCCCTTGCGGGGGCACACTTCAGGAGTTTCCTCGGTCTCGTTCTCGCCGGACAGCACTCGCATCGTCACCGGTTCTTGGGATAAGACTGTTCGGCTGTGGGGTGCACCAATGAAGCAGCCATCGCAACAGCGCACCTTATCAGATCCTTTAGCATCCTCAGATGAACACTGTATCATGCCTCCCATCGAGTCCACCACTACCATGCCATTGAACACTTGGAACGATCACTTCATTCGCTTCTCATCCGACTCCATCCATGCGCTGCGCAACACTCTTGAGTTAACGGAGGGAGCATCCCATGACGACCACAATTCAACCCCCTTTCTCCTGAATCGTGACAGTGGATGGGTATTGGGACCCAAAGATCGCTTGTTATTCTGGGTACCACCCGCTTCTCGACACACGTTCTATAATCCTGTAACTGCATTAGTGATACCCAGAGGAGGTCCTGAGCTTGATTTGAGCCGTATGGCACATGGACAACACTGGCAACAGTGCCGAGAGTGGTGAGTCTCTTTAAAGCTCTTGCGTTCCTCCCAGTTACTGAAATGAACACTTGTAGACCTTAGTATCGATGATGATCACAGCAATTGATTCATCATGTAGATTTCAGTATAAGTTAGATGTGACGGAGTGTACGATCGATCATACACAATATTCTATTCTATACCCACCATTTAGTTCATGTCAGAGCGAACGACTTATTGAAGAGCCGATTGCATAACCCATGGTGCATGATGTTCATGTTCATATGTGAGAGCATTTACAAAAAGGCAAAACGATTCCATCAGAGATACGGTTGCATGTGCGTCGTGAATTGTTATGAAGTGCACCGTGAGCATCGGTGCTCCCTCACAGCGGAATGACAAGCCAAATAGAAGGATATCGTCCTTGTGGTCACCTGCGGTAGTTCAACCCAATATTGTACCGAGTTCATTCAAAGTGGGCTATTGTCGAGAGAAAACAAAGGTGTGACGAAACTTGGATATGTGTTCATTGTGTTCACTGCAGTACAACATGTAAACACAATATCCACGACGAAGGCGGTGAGAACGAGAGCACTATGAAAATGATGCGCGTAAAGTTGAACTGTGAGACACGAAAAACAGCTAGAGGGGGCAAAGTACCGGGAAGAGCAAGCAAACAGGGGATGAAATTGAGGCAATGCGAAGAGTAGGAGATAACATGAAAGGTCCCGACACGATAGATGACATTGAACGAGGGTGGTATTGGACACAGTGCACCAGGTTAATACAACGGGCGTCCTTGTCAAGGAGTTTTTGATAGTCGATTTATGGAGAGTTAGCAAGAGTCTAAGGAACACAAGTGAGTTTCATAAGTCTGCATTGAATTCATGATAAATGTGCGATGATGTGAATCTTTACATGAGACTAGAAAAAGCAGACTGCGACTCACAATCAACACCCGCAGGCTCACAGTTGTTAGTCGAGTGATTGGATGACGATTGGGAGTTCAGTGTAGTGGCGTTGAACGAGTGAGTAATCGTAGTTGGAGGGGTCTCGATGTCTGCAATGCCTGACGCATGCGCAGTGTGCCCGAGCCTTCATACTGTGAGGAACTGAAGACTCCAATTCTGGCAGCAGTACTTACGATCAAGTTTTAATTCGCCATATGATACCCTCAGAGTGAACGACACGACTTTTTCCATGCAACGGCAGTTATGCTCCCATCCAAATACTATGTTTGGTGCGCGGATGTGACTTCTATGTGAAGTGAAACATGTGGCGATTCCTGGAAGGCTCAACATTGCAAGTCAGCATCACATCGATTCATATGTGTGTGCACCTGCTAGTAACCTATTCTCCAGATTCTCGAACACTAGACTCAGTCATGCGTGAGTTCTTCGACATGATGCAGATACATCGAAGTTCATATGTTGCTTTTCAACGGGGATTTGGAGTGTGTGCCAGCTGTAGAATTCATGAGTCGGGCAACAAAAGCCTGAGGTGACGGGTGCTACTACACCACTCGATTATCCGTGGTATCACGACTGAGAGCCTTAGCATGACGTATTATAGATTTGATTTTTTATGTAAACAAGAAATAAGCGCCCATCAAAAAGTCAAACTAAAAAAGCTGAAGCTTTGAACCACGACTTTCGAATGCACCGTCTCCACAATGCGCGCTCCATTGCTATCGATGCACTCTCTTGCAGAAAGCGAGCATTTGGCGTTTCCACGGCTGTTCTAAATGATACCTCCGACACAGACTCAAGTCGAACCCAGGGCCAGAGTCACATCGTTGACTTGGGAAAGGATGATGATAGCCGGAACGGAAAGACCGTGATTGAGCAGGGACAACGGGATGGACATGGACTTGGGCATGATTACATGCCTGGAAAACTCTCGCGCTCTCTGCGTAGGCGGCGTGACCCCAGCCACGCAAAAAGCTCATACACCGCAACAGAACACATTGATGCAAAAACCACCAGCTCCTCTTCCAATCTCGACTCCTTGGTACGGGAGATAACACAACCCTTCAAGAATCCCTTGCTACGGGAGAGCACACAACGCTCCAAGCATCCCTTGGAGGGAATCATCGATGTATGTGCTCGAAATTCTCATCATGTCGTTCCGGCCACGGGTGCTTCGAAGAGAAGGAAAAAGGAAAAACACCCAAGGGGAGAGAAGGCAAAGGCACTGGGAAAAGCAAAGACCGGCGGTGCTGGCACACGACCTGTTGTAGAATCAGCGCGTGCTTCCCTTGCAAAGCTCGATGCGGAACGTGCTGGGACACTGCAACTACTGATGGCATCTCGGGGAAACAATCCTTTGCTGAGCAATGATGCTACGCTAGGGTGGGGCGAGGACGGTGCGTTTTTCGTGAAATCTTGGTTTTCTTTTCATTCAGTTCTGGTTTATCATTTGAAGTGCTTCGACCAGGGAATGATGAGTCCACTATACATTCATTGAATAAGATGCTCGGTAAAAGCAAAACGAGACTTGATCCACCAGCCGCATATACACCATCCCCCACCTTATACCCGCCGCGTGGAAGGGTCTCTTCGACGACGCGCGGGATCTGACAACCGGACCGAACTCTACCAATAACAGTATTAGAAGGTTTGTGTTATTCAGTAACACTCGCAAGGCTTTGAACGTGTTTCTACCGTACTGCATCGACAGATATTGATCCGCCATCGGAACACAAGCCTATTGCGCAGCTTGCACATGGGCTTGATAGAGTATTGTTCAAGTGCGTCTTTATGCCCTGTGAATCTGTGAATGCCAGGTTAATTCTAGTTCGTAGCCCCGGTGTCCATTGGCTCCAAGATCCACACTCACGTGTATACAATTTCTCGCCTTGGCTTGAGAGCATACCCAAAGTCACAGATTTCGCGTTCGAACGCGTTACTGGGTTCATACGGAGTTCGCAGGATGAGGTACGTTCAATCACTACTTTTTCTATTTGCGAAATTAGAGGATAGTGACTCCATAGGACCTTCATACCCTCGCCCAAATACACTCCCGACCATACGTTGGCTCCACATCCTCCCTAACCGGTCTGCTCAGCCAAATTTACTTCCTCATCTCTGGTAACAAGGAAGTAGACACGAGCGTTTTGAGCAGCGCCTTTGGACTCGAGGTGGGTGTTTGTTTACGGTGCTAGAGGTTGATTATTTGGGCATGGATTCTATCATTCTCGTGTGTTGCATGGTGCGGTTTTAACTTGAACGTGCTAAATATCCAGCTCGTGTCATGCGACGTGTACTCTTACCTTCACGCGGTCTACACTCGCTTCATAATCATTACATCTGACTACACGCTCCTGAACGTGTTCACATACCCTCCCGTTCTACTCACACACATTTCCACTAATCGCTGACACATCTATTCACAGCCCACAAACTTTACCCCAGGGCAGCGCATGCCCGTATCAGTCGTGTTACGATACAAAGACGGTGTATGGGCAGTCGACTCTGGCAAAGATGGCGAGGATGACAGCGATAAAAATGTATTGACCTGGATGGTGAGTCGCGCAGGTGCATTTTGTTCTGTTTCGTTTCCTTGTCACTTTTCATGCGTGTTATGAATTTTGGTTTGCGTATCACGTAACTAATGCCTGCGTTACAGGGCACTCTCCTCGAAAAATTCCTGACGGTTCCGGAATCTGATTTTAAGGCTCTCATGCGCTCTTCGCCCGCCTCAGCGGAAGGTGAGGAGGATAAAAGGAGGGAGGCATATCGGTATGCGAAGGTGTGTTGTTCTCTTGCGCTTTCTCGCACGTGGATTTCTGACGTGAACGATGGGTCACTTGCTGATTGACATCATGGCATCAGAGCAACCGCTTTTTAATGCGCTCCCAACTTGACTGCGTAGACTCGCGCTTACCAGGAACAGGCGTGTTTGATGTCAAAACTCGTGCAGCGGTGCCGATCCGACTGGATTTGCTGAATTTCGAGGTGCGCATTTTTCTGTTTGGGTCTGGTTGCCATCCGTTGTTGTTGTGATTCAATCAGACCACATCATTAACGTGTCAACGACGGCTCAGTTTTTTTGCATCCACATTCTGAGCTGGGACTCTAACTAACGGATCTCGTTAAATGTAGGAGAACTCGGGTTACCTCATTCGCACGCTTCATGGACCAATGGAGAGCTTCGAGAAAGAATATTACGATTTGATTCGAAGCGCGTTTCTGAAATATAGGTATATCGGAGCTCCAGTTCCAGCTTCCTCTCGTTCTCGCCTTGACCTGACACCCATCCTAAACCAGCTTCCAAGCTCGTATCGGCAACATGGATGGCGTGTTTGTTGCTTACCATAACACAGCCCGCATTTTCGGGTTCCAATACGTCTCGCTCGAAGAGATGGACGCACGCTTGTTTGGAGAAGAAGAGAAATCTAAATCTAAATCTACTGGTGCTGCCAACAGCGATAACCTGGGTGCGCCTACCAGAGGCACGCGTGTATTCGAGAAGTGTGTGAAGCTGCTGGAAACAGTTATGGATGAGATTGTTGGCGTGTTTGGGGAGAGGGTGAGTGTGCTTTTTTGTCTTGTTTGACTTTTTGTTGACGTCTTGGTTAGAGCGTGAAATGCACTTTTGAGACGAGGGAGCAGTCATCGAAGATGAATGTTTGGGTTGAGCCTCTTGAGTGGGATGCGGAGAAAGAAGGAAAAGGAAAACACGTGGTGGAGTTGAAGGAGGCAGAGGAAGCAGAGGAGCAAGGGAAATATGGAGAGGAAGAGAACCGAGTGAAGGCGGATGAGGACCAAGTGAAGACGGAGGAGGATCATGTGAAGATGGAGGAGAACCAAGTGAAGGCAGAGGAGGAAGTACGGGTTGCAGAGCAAGGGAGATATGGAGAGGGGGAAGAGAACGTGAAGTCAGAGGAGAGCCAAGTGAAGGCAGAGGAGGAAGCGAAGGTCGCGGAGCAAGGGACAGATGGAGAGCAAGAAGGTAACCAAGCGGAGACAGAGGAACCCCCAATCGTTCAGATCGACGTAGAAGTGCAGAACTTCATCGCTGGCCGGCCTGTTTGGGGCCCAAGAGCGATTGAAGTCGCGCCTCACGAGAACTGTGCGTCGTCACATCTTTCTTCCAATTTCATTATCATGCGTGTTTATATTTTCGGTGTTTCCAGGGATTCTACATTGGAGAATCTCCCATAACTCGCTAGAGGCCTCCAAAGTTCGGGCCAACCTCGCATCTGCGAAGAGTAGGCAGTTCCGTGCATGGAATTTCCCAGCACATATCAGTCGACCAGAGGAGATGAAGGCATGGTGGAATGCGCTGGATTTTGGCGGACGGAAGAATACTGCTTCCCTTTCAGATGAGGGTGAGGAAGTAGCAGTAGGCAAGTCAGACGATGTGGTGGTAGGTGATGCAAGCCCTGTTGTAATGCTCGAGGAGGATGGCTTGATAGAGGAGGAGGAAGGACCTGAAGCCGATGAGAATGACGCGCCACTGTTCAATCCAAAGCTCTTCCGATGGCCGTCGAAGAATATCAATGTATTACGCCAGCTATCTAGAGACGGGAGGATCGAGACTTTAAGGGCGGTGGCCGAGGACGAGGCGATGGGAAGGGAGAAAGTCGTTTGGGGTCTTTCGGGGATTGGAGGTGTTGCGAACAGTGGAACCAAGGAAGTGCCTGGGGACAGCAGTCCAGCATCGACCGTCACTCAGGCTTCAGAAATGGGAACAGTCGACGCGGTGGCACAACCTAGCGAGGAGAAGGAGTGAAACCCGAATCTTCTCACATTGCGGCAGCGCGCTGCCGTCGCATTGTCAGCGACCTTACTTTTTTTCTTTCACAGTCCACTACGCGGTGTTTAGTACACCGCGAGTGGGCGAACCCAGCTAACTATCATATTGTCATTCAGTACTACTCATTGACAGTACACGCACGTTATATTTTTGTGCGATTTACGTTTAGGTGGACATTGTACTTACGACGCATGGTAGCTATACTAGACGCCCTACACAGGTAATAATAATCACACAACCCCTCTGCGTTCTGAATAGCAAACCGCATATAATTCCCACGCGCCATGAAGCTCGCAGGTCTGTTATCGTCATTAATATAGTATCACACTGCACAGTGACCTTCAAGGACTTGGCAGTCGAGCACCGAGCTTTTTGCCATGATCTTTATATCCTCGATACTCTCTTGGTTCAGTAGGTAGGCCAGCCTTTACTTGAAGTGGACAAAGCTTCACATATTCAATCCCGCAGCATATTCTTCTCCAAAGCCGCTGAAATATCTGTGGTTGGGCTGCAGGTGCGTGCATCCGTAGATTTCAAGTTCGGTAAAGCGTACTGACATGCTTTCACGAAGGCTTCTGGAAAGACTTCATTTGTGAACGTCATTGGGTCGGGGCAGGTGCGACTATTTCATTCATGGCTTTGCTTTCGCCAAAGCGGCTTACCCTCACTCAGTGGTCGGAAGACGTCGTTCCAACTGTCGCATTCAACTACCGCAAGGTACGCAAAGGCGCTGTTACCCTGAAGATATGGGATGTTGCAGGACAGCCCAAGTTTCGCTCAATGTGGGAGCGCTACTGTAACGGAGTCGATGCCGTCGTGTACGTCGTCTGCTTCCTTGCGTTTGATAGTCGGTTTGATTTACAGAATGTTATAGATTTGTGGTTGACTCGTCTGATGTAGGCTTTGCTCAGCAATTAGTAGGTTTCAGTTCTGACGCTGATACTGCACACAGCCAGAGAAGTTCGACACGGCACGCTTTGAATTGCACCAACTATTGGCGCAGCCGAATCTAGCGGGTGTTCCTCTTTTGGTGGTGAATTTACTACCTCGTGACATCTACACGGTTGCTTATATTGTCGCAGCTTGGAAACAAGAATGACATTCCCTCGCATGCAACTGTCAAAGATCTTATACGCGACCTGTGAGTAGCGAGAGTCTTTAGTGCTACATGCCCACTCATCTTGAGGGAAGTCAACTGGACAAGATACAAGACCGCCCAGTCTCAGTATGTCTCGGAATTATTTGTATGCATTCAATGCGCTAATGAGTTATCGTTTTAGTGTTACTCGGTAAGCCTTCTATACTGGATACCGTGTACGCTAACTCTCTATCAGTGTTCGATGAAAAGCCAACATAATTTGTGCGTTCCAATTCTCTATCATGAACTCCCCTTGATAATCGAAATGTTGACTAATTGCATGATCATCTATTGTAGGGACATAGTCCTCCGGTGGCTCACAGAACGTAGTCATTAGGCTTGGCACTTCTAAGGTGCTATCCCAACTCAGCGCATGGTTTATGAAACACAGTCAACCTCACCCATTTTCAGGCATCTAGTAGGATTGAAGCACATATTGTGCGATGGTCGCATTTAATACAGACATACACTCGTGAGATAGAATGACACAGGTGGTGATTTTCTCAAATATTTCGCTCTCGCTGGCGAATTGTTGTCACTCGCCAACTCTATGTGCTCGACATGTTATACTATCCTCTGCGTCATCTGTCCTGATGTGTCGCTCTTGACTGCCAGATCTGGTAGTTATCCGTGCCGCTGGAAGCGCGATGGCAAGCTTGGTTGGTCTCAGATCTGCTCCTTGGACTTTGTCAGTGACATCCTGAATGTCGTCGCCTAAAGGGTACGAAGGTAAGATATCCGCGTATGAACGGACACTGCAATAACCTGCGCACATAGGGCTGCACAGATCGGAGAGCTAGCGATAACAGTTTTTGTAAAGACGGCGTCGCGAGACATGATAGCAAACTACACGTCGTTCACGTTTGTCATTGAATGAGAGAGGACACATCGAATAAGCTATCTAGTGAAACAGCTCGTGCTTCACGCCACATCCCGGCACTGATATCTTGCCTCAGTGTTATTGTTCCTGTCGCTGATCGTGCAATGTAACAGAAAACACTCACTTTTGCACGAATTCAGCTCGTCAAGCTTCAAGGACATACTGTTCCTACCATGAGTTTCCCACAAAGAAGTCGCATGGAACGAACAATACGGCAAATATTGTATAAGCTTGCACATATCAACATCAACACCTAGGAATATCAGTGCACTTGAAATGGCAATGGTAATTAAAGAACAGTCCGATTGACCATCATGCTCCCTAATCCTCTTCCATCCGCTCTTCTGTACCTCCTTCCTGTCTTGCTTGTTCGGCGATAGCAGCTAGAAACGCGCCGACACCCGTCGCAGCACTCTCAGGGAGACCAAGACTCCTTACAAATTCACCAAGCGCGCCCGTCCGAAGTGCCCGATCAAGCTGCGCCACAGCCGAGCGGAAAGGTGGAGAGTTAGTCGTACGCTGCAATACTTCTATCACCTGTTGCGGTGTAGCATCTGGCGATGGGATAAGTTCAGGTGGAAGATGGGGGAAGAGTGATGTGAGGAGTTCAGGGTGTGATTGGAAAAGCGGAAGCAAATTTTGTGAGGACAGGACGTCTGTCAACCAAAGTTCTGTGGAATTTGTTAGTGACGATGCAGTCTGATTGACACATGGAACTACCATCTTCACTCGCGAAGCCAGTCATCGAGCTAACAATCCCACGAAGTTGCGCAAGTTGTTCTGGAGTGGTACCCGCTGGTGTGGAATCACTGGTCGCTGGAGTGATTGGCGGTCTGAAAATCATTGTGCACGTATGAGTCACCCGACGTTCTGCAGCGAAAGTAGGACCTACGCTGTCGAGGGTTGGGAGGTGGATGGACCAGCAGCGGATATAGAGGCCTCCGATGCAGGGTAAACGTTGCGAGCATCCCAGATAGCGATAATATTGGGATCAGCGATGGTTCTGTTCAAATTAGTCACGAATTCCTCATCGCGGAGTGCTGACGAGTCCTGCAAGACCATCAGATATACATCAAAACAATTTGGTGGCAAAACACACCTGCAGCCAGAACTGAAATATAGGGAGCGGAGTGAGCAAACCAAAAACCAAAAACCAGCAGTAAGTGAGACACATACGAAATGCTTTTGGTCGGAGCTCTCGAATTTAAGGACATAAGTCCTTCCCCAGCTACTTTGCGTTACTTTTTCCAACTTTGCATCGCCAGGAAACAATATTAAATCCTCGCCCACTTCCCCTGTCGTTCTGTCTTTCCACATGAAGTGTATGAGGCCATCCTCATTGGTCAAGACAATCGCGCCTTTGGTGGGGGAGGCATCGACAAAGTTGGTTCCAGCGCGTCGAAAAGCACGACCAGCCTTGAAGGCAAGGATGGTTCTGCCACTAGTACTAGTGAGGTCGACTGACATTTTCAACGCTATGAAACTGCAAGGAATGTTGGAACGACGCGTATGCACGTCGGAGTTTGGAAATAATACCGGCTACTTTAATATTAATATCATGAACTAGGTACTTCATGATCTTCATCGATTCACTCTCACAATATCACTGGCATATTTCTCATTTTGCCGTAGATATGGCTAAGACTACTTCATACTAGGGCTGAGAGATAACCACTGAACCACCCTCACACTTTTGCTGACGCCTAGTTTTGCAAACGAAGACATCGAATTCCGTCAAAAGCAACAGCTGGCGCCAGCGATCGATCCAACCCAACTATACAAACCATGGTTGGCACTCGGGCACTCAGCTACCTAGACTATGTTTTCCAGACAAGCCTGCTGAAGATCATTGGATGGGCTGGTAAATCGGGGAACCGTCAATATTCTTGGCAATACAGATGCGCGATGCATCGCTATAGGACTAGACATCCTGTTCACATGAATTCTGTCCTGGCACAGACGATAGCTTAGGGATGCTCTATGTAAGTATTGCTCACGAGCCGGTGTAATGCGAAAGAGACCTCTACTATACCCACTGATCACTCTTGAGCAAGTGGTCAGCTCTACAGTCAAGAACATCATCACTCACGAAAAACACCTGTTTAGATTAATTCACACATATGTGACATTCAAATCACCAATGTGGCGGACGGACTATAACTTGAGAAAGTGGGCATTTGGTTTGGAGTCGAGCGAGGAAGTTGGGCATCCATCGTTCAGGTCGTCTTAAAGGTGCGAGTTCCACACGTTAGTCAATAGAGCGATGTGATCTCCATATATGTATGGAGCTACATTGATGATTGGGACGATCATTCATTGCAGCCAGCCTAATTTCGAATTTGATCTCTTTTTGGTGTTGCACTAGTGCACCTTACTAGAGGTGATCACATGAAGCTCCGAGGCAAACAGACTAGGAAATACAGATAAATTCTACATTGAGTACGCATATCCGGGACGTGTACAGTCCAAAATTCCAAAATATGGATTTATTTCTTGGCAACAGGCTGCACGTACGTAACCATGACTGGATGTTAGACGCGACTTTGTCAAATTAACACATCAATCAACAAGCCGGGAATACGCACGAAATTTATCATACGCCAACATGCATGAACACTATGCGCTGGTCCAGGGGCATGTCCTTGTCGCGGGCCAATGAGTGAACCGCTTGGTGGAGCGCTTGGGCAGCTCGCTTGGAATTCATTTTCCCATCTCCGCACAACTTTTTGTAGAATGCCTCGACTAAGCGCTGCACAGTCCAATCATTGACCTTCCATAATGTCCCAATGACGCTCTTAACCCCAGCGAACTGTAAGCCAGCCGCTAGGTGTATCACTTCGTCGGGTGTTGTAGGGTCACCGACTGCAGTTTCACAGGCAGAAAGGAATGCAAATTGATGCCGAGAGATATCCAGCTGTGTGATATCGAGGAGTGAAAGAGGTTGATCGCGCATGAGAAAGGCTGAATTGAATGGGTCCGTAAATTTCTGTGTCCCATGACAAGAAAAGTGGAGCCAAGTATTATCTCGCAGCGCACTCAGTGCCCTCGATTTCGTTGCATCAACGCTCGTTATCTTGGTAAAGGAAACAGTTGGGGGAGGGGGTAATAGTCTTCGCACTGCTTCCAGCTCGGGCTCCACACCATCCAAAGTGGATGAATGACCAGCTGGGCAATTCTGGCCAATGGCAGCAAAGGACACCGACGGGCACATATCATAACTTTTGCGAGCCCTGATCAGCGCAGTAAGGGATGGCGTGTATGAGGAGATGTATTGCTGCGAAAGGGACTCTCCATTCGTCCTGTATTCGCCTGCAGCGTGCAATGGCAAGAAATTGAAGAGAAACGTTGGGCACCACCATATTCGGGAACCTCGTGGTGCAAATCCGCCCAGATTCTTGACCACCGGGCAGACAACGTCATCCCATAACTTCCTCAAAGCTTTTATCAGCGCTATTTGGTTCCCTTTGGGGCTAGCATCTTTTCCGTTTGCCTCATGGAATGCGAGCACCAAACTGGCGAGTTTCTCAAAGTCGGTAGGGAGTTGAATGCTAGTTGGGGGTTGCCGGTATGGGATAATAATGGCATTGCAAGACGACCGGCTTGCAACGAGCACAATGATAGGCCCATCATGAGCTGCCTCTTGGAGGTCAGCGAACAAGGGGGGAAGTAGGAAGCGGGAGAAGCCCTCGATCCTCCGGATCTCTTCTACAACTCCATTCCAGTCTCCCACTAGACGTCTGTACTGAGTTGCTGCTGCTTCTGCGTCAACACTTTGGGTACCATCTGCATGGCTGACAGGAGGTTTATCAAGGAGGGAGCTGAGGTCTCTGAATCTTTGCAGCAGGGCCACAGCATGGTCGTCACGAGTCTGGAGGCTGTCAAGAGGCGTGCGGAGTCGTGCCATTTGGGTCCATATGAGAGTCCTGCCTTGTTCCAACAACTCAACAGCACGACGCACGTCACCACTACGAAGAGCACACGATGCGGCGTCTACGGCAAGTGTACCTGGAAAATTCATCATGGCACTATGACGAGACGACACCGAAGCTGTCGTGGACATGTATGCGTCCATAAGTTGCATCGAGGTGGCATATGCATCCAGTTCAGTACCATGTCTGTATTCAGCAGCATGACGAACCCAGCGGAGACCTGTTCGCAGGCGATAAAGCAAGCCTCCGGAGACAATGTCCGCCGCTGTCTTCAGGTGACGCATGGCAGCATTCAGACTACCAACATCTTCACCTGGACCAGTATCTTCAAGTCCCGATCGATGGAACGACAGATAAACGGTAGCTAGGGAATCATGGATATTTAATCGAAGAGGATCATGTTGCGTCAGGAGAGTCAAGGCACAGTGGAGGTTCTCTCGTGACTCAATGAAATCTTTTTCATTGCCTTGGAAGTCAAAGCGGATAGAGAGTTCTTTCGCAAGGTTATTCAATGAGGAGGGTCGATCTGGGTGACCGACAGGGCGCAAAGCCAGCGCTTCCCTGTGAAGTGCAATAGCCTGATCCAAGCCTTCGGCACTGTCTCGGTGAACACAGCGGGTGGAGAGTAGATTTGCAAGATTATTCAATGACATGGACCGATCTGGGTGGCCGACAGGGCGCAAAGCCAGCGCTTCCCTGTCATACACAATAGCATGATCCAAGTCTTCGACATTGCCTCGGAGAGTAAAGCGGGAGGAGAGTTGATTCGCAAGATTAATTAATGATGTGGACCGACCTGTGTGACCGACAGGGTGCAAAGCCAACGCTTCCATGTGAAGTGCAATAGTCTCATCCACGTCATTGGCATTGCCTCGGTGATCGAAGCGGGCGGACAGTCGAACGGCAAGGTTATTCAATGACTTAGACCGATCCGGGTGACCGACCGGGCGCAAAGCTAGCGCTTCCCTGTCAAGTGCAATAGCCTTATCTAAGTCTTCGGCATCGCCCCGGCCTTGATATTGAACGAAGAATACGTTCGCGAGGATATACAATGTCTCAGACCGATCTATGTGGCCGTCGGGGCATAATGCAAGCGCTTCCCTGCCAAATGCAATAGCTTGATCTAAGTCTTCAGCATTGCCTCGGTGACGAAAAAGGGTGGAGAATAGAGTTGCAAGACTCATCAATGACTTAGACCGATACATGTGACCGATAGGGTGCAAAGCCAGCCCTTCCGTGTGAAGTGCAATAGCCTGGTCCAAATCTTCGGCATTGCCTCGGTGATCAAAGCGGGTGGAGAGTTGAACCGCAAGTTTAATCAATGACTTAACCCGATCTATGTGACCGACAGGGCGCAAAGCCAGCACTTTCGTGTGAAGTGCAATAGCCTCATCCAAGTCCCCGGCATTGCCCAGGTGGTCAAAGCGGATGGAGAGTTGCACCGCAAGATTATGCAATGACCCAGACCGATCTGTATGCCCGACGGGGCGCAAAGACAGCGCTTCCCTGCCAAATGCAATAGCCTGATCCAAGTCTTCGGCACCGCCTCGGTGATCAAAGCGGGTGGAGAGTGCATTCGCAAGATTATACAATGTCTCAAACCGATCTGTGTGACCGACGGGGCATAAAGCCTACCGCTTCCCTGCCAAATGCAATAGCCTGATCCAAGTCTTCGGCATTCCCTCGGTGCTTAAAGCGGGTGGAGAGTAGAGCCGTAAAACTATTCAATGACTTAGACCGATCCGGGTGACCAACAGGGTGTAAAGCCAGCCCTTCCGTATGAATTGCAATAGCCTTGTCCAAGTCTTCTTCATTACCTCGACGCTGGAAGCGAATGTGTATCATTGCACCCAGATTACCAAGCAATGGCCCTCGGGAAGCATGCATGGCGTTGTAGTATCGCAGTGCATCGTAATGAAGAGATATCACTTCATCTAAGGCAGGGAGATCATCTCTACGCAGACACCACACAACCAGATTAGCAAGTTGACTCGGCGATAACCGAAGCATGGATGCAGCGGGCCGTTCCTGCCCAAGATCATTTCCAACAGTGCTTCCAGCCCGATGTAGAGTGAATGTTTCGATTGCAAGCAAAGCTGCTCTGTGAATGTGGCTGTCGGCGTGGCAAACATCGAGGACTTCGCCCAGTGACTCTTCAGCCGCCTCAGCATCCGTCTGAAATCCTCGTTTTGCGAAGCGAGATAGTAAAGCAATGGTAAGATAGAGCTGGGTGACGGGGCGGTCTGGATGACTAGTAGGGCGCAAATCAAGGGCGCCTTGACAAAGAGAGATAGGGATGTCGAGATCGAGGTATCTTCCGTCTGCTTGGCAGCTAACAAACTTTGCGGTAGCTAGATTGAATAGTGCTGCAGGGCGGTAGGGATGATCAATGGGGCAGAGATCCAAGGCACGTTCAAACTCATTGATGGATTGGTCGAGATCACTCCTGTTCTGCGTCCTGCGGTATCGTGCGAGAAGACCATGTCCAGCGTCCGTCCTTAATAATAATTCATACGAATGATCAGACACAAGCTACATATTACAAGCCATCAGCATTAAAGCCCCAGACTGCGTTGATCACTCACGGTAGTAAGGGGGCAAAGAGGTGCGACGTCGTTCTCATCAAAGAGTCGTTGCTCCAGTGTCATGAACAGCGAAGTACATGGGGATACGACTTCCTCTGGCTTGGGCTGAAAAATAATGGCTGTGATACTCATTAACATCCGATAGATGCTAGGTGCCAAAGACGTTACTGACAATATTCACTGCGATCTAGCAATTCTCGGATGGAGATCTCAAATGTGCGGAGGACTTCTCCGTGACAGAGCATGGAACTCAATTCAAATGAGGCATACACGCTGACCCGAACCATAGAAGATGGCTCGCATGGCCTAGAGTCTTCCTCAATACTTGCGGGAAAGATGAGATGACGGACAGCTTACAGAAGTATGGGCTCATTCCACTCGATGACAGCCTGATCTACGTGTGCGGACTTGTTGCTCGTCTGGAATTCAGCACCACCAACCTCCACTACCACATGGAAGCCAGCGGGGATCCGTCGAAGGCCCAGAGTGAGATCGGTTGCGCGAATGGCTTGGAAATCGTTAGTACGTGCTGAACGGAGATTGACATCACATACCAGCAATGATGACTTGTTGCATTCCAGTGATGCGTGTCTCTTCAGGGTCCTGGGGTTGTTCCGGTTGGCTTGGCGCCTCACTAAACAAGGCGGAGGTTGTCGGGCATTTAGACGATAAGTACTACATATACTTACTTGTCCTTGTTGATATCATTTTTTTGCCTGAAAGCGCGAGGATAAGGCCCTGCCAGGCATGTGCTTTACAATCACAATAACTTACGATTGTAAACGTTTCGAATCCTTCGTTTTTTCGTCATTGTCATTATCTGACAACCTGCGCTTACGTTTTGTGCCTTTCAAGGACTCAATACTAGGAGCAGAATTCTCTACTGGAGGAATTGGGGAAGCTTGACGCGATGATGCTGCGGAAAAGTCTGAATCAGAGTCTGACTCTGATGAGCCTGAAGACTCGAAGGTGACGAGTTGACGACGGGCCATAGTGATGGCTGAGGGGTGGATTCAGACACTGAGAGTAAGATGTGTGCTGGAGGTCACGAAAACATTGCAGTACCTGCAAGACCTTGATGGACTATATAGGAGGAAACCACAGCATGCACGTGGCATCTAGATTCTACACCTTAGCAGCGCAGATGAGTCAACAGGACAGCCACCTACAGCTATAGTATGGGCGTCAGAAATTGTACAGTGGCACATTGTAAAGTGCGAGGCTGAAGAACAGGCAATTCCGCACATCACTGGTTTCTGAGAAAGCATGTCATGAGAGAAGGCACAATACTGACAAGAAGTCAATCGTAGTGATTGACTGTCACGGCCAGGCTGTAAGTATGTGATAATTATTAGTATCGCAGTCGGATGATGCCATCCATCGAGTGAGGTTCCGATTGCCGATTCGGAGGAGTTACAGTGCCAAACAGAGGCGCTGGCGGCCCTCTATGTTTGTTAATTATCACCACTTGGCAATATCAGTACCACGACTGCCGACCATGCACAGCGACCGTCGACATATAGCAGAGGCAGCCAAACATCAGTGTGTCACCGTCTGCATGTGGTATCATGATAACCTCGAAGGCCATAGCGCAAGCAGCAGAGTCAAGCCTTCGAACCGTCAATAGGCTAGGGTCTCGCAACTCACACACCCCCGACTGACCAGGTTTCACTTTAAACGAAGTGGAGCTTCAAGTTGATGTGATGATGAACACGGTTTGCGTTTGACGACACCGCGGCAGTGTCTTGCACGAGGGACTTCAGTGGTTATATATATCATTCATTGCAGCCAGCCTACTTTCGAATTTGATGTCTTTCTATCGTTTGCAGGTGTCTCTAGGTGTCTTTATCATTTTTTTCTCGTCTTGCCTCTCTTTTAACCTTCTCTGATCTCGGTAGACATGAATGTGACCACTTTGCCTACAAGGGAACCGTGTTGTTGAACGCACCTTAGATGTGTGTGGTATTGTGACCATGTTGACCACAGTCCTTGGACTTTTCTTCTGTCAACGAAGGGCAAATTTGAACTGATGGAACCGAGACTCGCTTATCAAGCCTAACTATTCGTATTGGATGCCTGAGAATATGTGGGTCTGTGTCCGTATTCTCTACTCTATTATTGTCCAACTGCAATCTGATATCGCAACTTCTTTTCTCAGTTGCGATACAACTATCCTGTTCGATGAGATTTGGGCGAAACTTTTACAAGATTTGAATTCATATTCTGCACGCGGACGGATTATATATTTTGCACCTGCAATACATGATCGCACGGGTTCAGACAGGTTTCCACTCTTTGGTCTTCTGTCAGCTCCGGCGTGCTAGGTACAGTGGTGTGATAAGCGACTCTCCGTGCAGTTATAAGGTCCGCTTCGTACATTGAATATCTCTACCCACGTATTGCTCTAACCATGTTTCCTTCACTCGACAGTCGTATTGCTATCCTTGCCGTCTTACCCGCATCCCTTGTTATCATCAAAGCCTTCAAGCGGTTTATTGATAGCAGACAGAGAAAACATTGCCTTCCTCCTGGCCCTGTGCCGCTCCCACTGTTAGGGAACTTCTTATCTATCGATACCAAGGAACCTTGGTTGACTTATACTGAATGGGGTACTACTTATGGTACGTGGACAGATATTATGGTGCATATATGGTGAAAACCATCATATCAGGAGACTTGGTTTTTGTGCGACTTCTAGGCCACGAAGTCATAGTGATCAATTCTCAGCGCGTTGCAGACGCCTTACTGGAAAAGCGTTCTCGGATTTATTCTGATCGACCATACATAGCCACACTTGAGCCGTACGTTCTTATGTTATTCTTCCATTTGATCATATTGTAACACAGGCAGGTTTGGTTGGTCGGTCAACTTTTCACTCATAGGCTATGGTGATAAATGGCGTCTTTGCCGACGACTCTTCCACCAAACGTTCCGTCCCGACTCTGCACTCAAGTTTCGTCCAATGCAGATCAAGCGGGCTCGTGAGATGATCGTCAACCTAATTGATGACCCTCAAAATTATCATTCTCACTTCGCAACGTCAGCAGATGTGTTTGTAAACATCGAATGATTATCAACCTGTTTATAGATTCTCGTCGTCAGTTGGGATGTCAGTGACATACGGCTACCAGACTAGCCCTCGCGATGATCCTCTGGTTCGAATCGTAGAAAATGCACTGGTTATTGGTCTTGAAGTGATGACCCAAGAGAGAGCAATCTTACTTCGACTCTTCCCCTTCTGTGAGTTCATTCCTCGTTGATGAGAAAGACTTGACATTCCACGCTTTGATGCAGTGCTGAGGTTGCCCGACTGGTGCTGGGGATCTACGATCAAACGCGATGCTCAAGTTTCGGCCTGTCGCATGGCTGAAATGACGGACCTGCCATTCCAATATGTGCAGGAACGTATGGTGGGCATCTTGTTTAATCAAGTTCGGTCCTAGAGGTTGATCGTGTGCTCGACCAGGCAGAAAACTTGTCCCCTGGCCTGGTTTCGATGGTATCAGACAATTTGCAACGTATGGAAAAGCCAGATCAGACATCCAACCCTATCTTCGAAACTGCATTGAAAGATGCAGCTGCTACTGCTATTATAGGTTCGTCAGCCCTTTGTAAGGGATGCTGTGTTCATTGATGGTTATCTGTGCAGGTTCATATGAGACGGTCAGCAGATGTCCGAACCAGATTGTGTGCCGCTTAACCACCTCTTCACAGACCACATCGACCTTGATGACTTTTGCTCTTGCCATGGTTTTGTATCCAGAAGTGCAGAGACGCGCACATGGGGAGATCGATTCAGTGGTTGGAGAAGATCGTTTGCCTACATTTGAAGACAGAGCCTCGCTACCTTATGTTGAAGCAGTCCTGCGGGAAACTTTTAGATGGCACCCCATTTTACCCAATGGTATTCTTCCTTGCCGAGTCATCTCACCTTCACTAAAGACACTTACAGGTGTACCACATGCTACCTTGACTGACGATATATTCGATGGCTACTTCATTCCAAAAGGTCTGCCCCCCTTCATCTAACGAGTGAGTCTCTGGTAACATCATACATCAGGAGCGACTGTCAGATGCAACATATGGTCAGGAATATCCTCTCCAGGTTTTCGAGATGCTGATGTTGTATTGCAGGGGCATTTCAAGGGACTGAAAAGCGGTACCCCGAAGCGTCTAGTTTTATACCAGAGAGGTTCATTGACTGTCAATAATGCACTGACGGACGATGACCCTGCCAGATATGTTTTCGGCTTTGGCAGGCGTGGATGTCCAGGTGGATTGAGTTAATTCATCACCGTATAGAGCTAATCCATTCTTTGATCAGGCCGTCATGCTGCTGATGCCTCTTTGTGGTCTGCTATTGTCACTATGTTAGCCACAGTGGAGTTTTCTCCCGCCAAAGATGACCAGGGCAAGGCGATTGAATTCACCCCCCGGTTCACGACGGGACTCACTCAGTACTTTGTTTTTCTCGTATCATCTTCCCGTCACTAACAGTTCCATCGCTTTAGCTCCCCCATGGTCTTCCCTTGCAACATCTCAGCACGCTCTCGTAGCCGTTTACAACTTGTGGATGTTTTCCGAACAGAAGCCTGAGTATGACATGTTTTCTGGTGAATGAACGTGTACATATATACTGCATAATTTTCTTGGGCTCACATTACCTGGCCAATCTGTCAAACACCCGTGGAAGGTCGCCTGTCAAGAGATCTAGTAGTCAGTTCTGGGCAATTTATACCGATCCTCGTTATATTTCAATACCAGAAATGAACCACTGCATTGGTTGCTAGGCGTTGCAGAAAATTAAGTTCAAGTGTGGGTGGGTAGTTCACTGACTTCCAGTAGTGATACGACAAGAAATGGGTTTGTATACATCAACGTAGCCTTAAATAAACTTCGAAGCAGCATATTCTACATTTGTAAGGACGGAGCAATTTCATATCTCGTGTCACCTCGCCATGTGCGCACTGACATCCAGTAGTGATACAACAAGAAATGGGTCTGTGTACATAAACGTCGCCTTTAATATACTTCGAAGCACCATATATTTATTAAATACCACGACGCATCCTCGACCAAATTTCTCCTCCCTGCAGAATGCTCGGCAAACATTTCCCTACACAGTACCGCTAGTTGATATATGTACATGCTCCTGGAAGACAATCGAATTCATGCTAGGGTCTGCGTCGGAGCCGGCAACGAGTTTTGCGTGATATTTTCGAACGCTGAGGATGAGGCGTGGTCCCAACACAAACATCTGCACGACCAATAAAACATTAAGAGCACTATCAAGTATCAAAATTCCAATAGAATTCGAAGTCTACAAAGATGATCAGCCGTCGGTATAAGCAGATGTCAGCGACAGGTCAGCGCACCAAGAACGCTGGAGAGAGATTAATAAGCTCCACGCAAGAGACACCGGCAAAGCTAGCACGTGCGGAATTTGAGCAGGAAAATATAACCACGTTCTCAATTACAAGCTCACCTCGCAAAATAAAGCACGTGAGATTGTGTCAGCACTCTGAAACAGTCCCCGATCGTCGATCCTGACATTGGGCCGAGGCGTCGCAGGTCACGGAAGTGTTTCACAGCAATCCTAACCGAAAGACACAGCGCGAGGACCTCCCAAACAGAGTTGAGCATCCAAACCATTGAGGCCAGAAACTGGGCATCCCCCTCATAGCCATAACCGCACATATGCATGCCAGAGAATATCAGCTCCTCTGGTGTTTGTCCAATGAGCTGTGTTCTGCAAGTCAGCAAGTAAAACTTACCTGCTGCAATATACTTGAGTGCTATTGCCCCAAGCACCACACAGGCGATGTTAACTGCCAGGAAGATAATAACAAGGAAGATGAGCATGGTTCTAGATCTTTGATACATGGCATGTAACCGAGCAATCATGATGACTTGCATCATCTTTCAGTCGAGTCAATATCACTGAGATTTTGCAGCTCACCGCCCAGCATGGCAGTCATGACCACATTTGTCCAATTTATTGTGTAGTTCAGAATATTGCCTGCAACACCCCATCAGTGATCAACTTGTACTAGAATCAAATACTCGACTCACACCTGTGTACTCATTATGCTGAACCAAGGTCAATGGTCAGAATTTCACTCACCCCTACGTATGTGCATTAATCGGATAGGAGGGAGATGGTTACGGAATACTCACTGCATCCGTCAGCGACACCACTGGCATATTTGCTGTGTGCTGCTGGTCAGAAGATCAAACACAGTACATATAAGACATACCCAGAACATTGACACTAATCGTCAGAGATGAGCCATTAGTACAACACTAATCTTTGGCCTCGATACATACACAGAAAAAAGTATTCCAATATAGCGTATCTAGAACATTTTGGAGTCAGCACAACAACCAACCATGCTACAGTATAATTTGAGGTACGAACAACCAAATATAGCACGGTCATGAGAGACCAACGTTGCCTCTGTCGCGAATTCATCGTATTCTCCAATTTTATGATGAGACTCCGTCACTCACCCAGATCAGTTCAATCTATAACCCATCCTTAGCGAGTTAGCTGCTCTGGCGACAAGGTTGACCTACCTCTTGTCCAATTGTTAATACTAGAGATATCATAAGAATGGCAGCAGGATCGGAACAACGGCCTGCTCACCCCAGTCATATACCACCACGACGCTGGCGGCAACTGCAAAATGTAAGTCGTTGTTAGATCGAGACATCACTAATTGATACGACAAACCTATCCAATAGCTATTAAAATGTTTTGCATCGAGTAACGGCCACCAACTGGGATCATTTGAGACGAAAGTCATAGTCGAGGGATGGGTGTGAGCGAGTGATGTTGGAGGTGTTAACGATCTAGTCACGGTTCCATGCTAGATATACCACCGTCCAGCGCTTATATCGCCAAAATCGGCATGATGGAGATGAATATTTGATCCTGCCTCAAAACCCTTGATTGGGAGGAGTAAGTACTGCAGTGCGACATCAAGCATGAAGAGGAAGTCATCAAAATAGATTTTAATTTTAATTTGCAAAGCAGTATTACGCACACGACTATTTGAACACCAGGAAAGAATCAATCGTTGGCGATGTCGGCAGCTTATTTCCAACGCGATTTTGGGGTGTTCTCGTTGCAGGCGTGCATAAATCGAAGATTTCTGAAAGAATTCAATCCAACGCAGGTCTTAGCGTGATGTGATTGAAACAAGCATGTAAACCCTCTTCGGCCTTGCTGTACAAGCCGGAGACGTAACAGGTCCTTCGATTACTCTTATGAAACAAGGGCCATCTTGCGGCACAGCACCGGATAAGTTTGACAAGAAATCGTAACACAAAGTGGGTCAAGGCAGAGTAAATGAACTCGCTATAACCGGCGCATCATGCGCTTGAATAAGTGGGCAGCGGAGTTATATCGGGGCGGTGAACAAAGATATGGTTAGAATTGAGTGAATCCGATAGGAAACGCACTATATCCAATGCATCGCACTGCTACTAGTAGATACGTCCTGATTCATGAATGACATCTGTTGAATTATTATGAGATACCACCCAGAAATCGCACATGTGAAATAGGATACCTGTGACACGCCGACGGCCTTATTTCTGATCGTAAAGGCTCGTGTTGACGGCCATTGTGTGCATGGCGTATGAGTGGAGGTGGGTAGTAAACGTCGGTACAGTCGAGCACTGGTAATTTTCGAGTGCGAACGACAATTTTTTGTTTATGTCTGATGCCAATGTGTCGTCGCCCATCCCATTTTGTGACCAACTTGGATGCGCGTCTGACACGATGAATCGTTGATGATCGATCATCTTCCACGATTGATCATCTTTGACGATGCAAAAAATTCCATTTTATTTAGTCGAAATCTTATCTCGCCTATATGCATTTAATTCGTCGGACCTTCATCGTGCTCAGCAAGTTAATGGGCAGAATACTAAAGCCGCACCGTAGAGAGCCCACCTCGCACGCGCATCGCCAAAGCGCGATAAGCAAACCATCTCATAGCACCATTGTTTTCATAATTCCCCATCCAAAACCTGGAATGCATGAGATAAGACCGCATAGTATTCACAGCTCGTGGCTTTTGCTCACCGATCGCCTTCAGACTTCATGAAGTGTTGTTTTCCATCTCTCGTACCAGTCCTCCCAGCACCCAACTTACGCCCTTCGAATCTATCCAGCCAGTCTAGTGCAAAGTCAATAATTTGTGATTAAAGCTGAGCCATCTTCGTGTCAGGAGCAAGACGCTATCTCGGAGTGATAATTCACCACACATCGAACAGACAGTCGGGGCGAGATAGAATGGTGTGCGATCTGGTAGAGAATTTTTTTTGGCAGTGGTTGCAGGTGCCTTGAGGCTTGCTTACTGAAATCGTGCTGGTAAGGCGCCAAAAATGCTGCTGGTGATGCTGATAGTCCAGAGAAAGACTGACCGGTTTAAGGCTCAAGCTCAAGACGCACACAACATTAGACACGATGAATTAATGATTTTGGTGTTTGCAGCCAGGTGCACATGTGACAGTCGTTACATACAGTACATTACATAAGTTACACGTGTGTATGTCTATATTTACGTTGGGCATTTTTAGGTGATGAAACTAGTCCTCAGTGACGATCCTCTGGTTCGAATCGTCACGAAAATGCACTGGTTATTGGTCTTGAAATGATGACCCAAGAGAGAGCAACCTTACTTCAACGTTTCCCCTTCTGTGAGCTCATTCCTCGTTGACGAGAAAGACTTGAGTCACTTGATATTCCGCCGCGCTTTGATGCAGTGCTGGGGATCTGCAATCAAACGCGATGCTCAAGTTTCGGCCCGTCGCATGGCTGAAATGACGGACCTGCCATTCCAATCAAGTTCGGTCCTAGAGGTTGATCGTATGCTCGACCAGGCCGAAAACTTGTCCCTCGGCCTGGTTTCGATGGTATCAGACAATTTGCAACGTATGGAAAAGCCAGATCAGATATCCAACCCTATCTTCGAGGCTGCATTGAAGGATGCAGCTGCTACTGCTATTATAGGTTCGTCAGCCCTTTGTAAGGGATGCTGTGTTCGTTGATGGATATCTGTACAGGTTCATATGAGACAGTCAGCAGATGTCCGAACCATATTGTGTGACGCTTAACCACCTCACAGACCACATTGGCCTTGATGACTTTTGCTCTCGCCATGGTATTGTATCCAGAAGTTTAGAGACGTGCACAAGCGGAGATCGATTCAGTGGTTGGAGAAGATCGTTTGCCTACATATGAAGACAGAGCCTCGCTACCTTGGACAGCTATGGGATCTTCGGTTCAGCTTCCTACTAACAACTGGACTAAAAATCAACTTGGCTCGCATGGACTACTCCCTTCAAACAGCAATGATATTGACTTACCTCGCTAGTTCGTCCGTGTCTGGAGTCTGCGTGGTGTGTTTTTACTCGTGTCAAGTAGCCAACAACCGTGGTCTGATAATTCGTAGTGCATTGTCATGCAGCCTGCTGACACGGCTGGTTACTATATGACTTTGGTTCACCAATCACAGAGAATGGGAGCATGGTGGGAGCAAAAGGGAGGCCCGAGTTCTGTGATGTACTACGAGCTGAGTTGTTTGTGTTAGTCAATTCCACAGTGGAGCACTCATGAAGCGGGCTCCTTCGACAGTTTGTGGCATAAGTCTATTCAAGTTGTGGACATGTGCCATAATGGGTGTGGATTTAAATTGTGGATGTTTGCAGACCACATTCCGCCACATCGGGTGTCCATAAAAAGCACCTCACTTGTTTTGTATCCTTCAATCCCAACGACCAACACTGTCTCAGTATTAGAGTGCCAAAGATAACACTACGCAGAATGAATGACGCACCCTCCCATCACGCTGACATGTACGAAGCTACGCTCCGTAAGCTCACTCGTATAAAGTTGCAAAAGCTCGCAAAGGTGTGTATCGCATTGTTCTCTGAATGCTACAGAAAATAATTAGGAAATAGAAAAATAAAATCAAGGCTAACATGAAGAGCGAGACGATTATCCAAGAGCTCCTAAAGCTCTACAGGGCCGTTCAGCTTCAGTAGATCCCCTTCATGCTCGGCGTAATGAACCGTCCTGATCATTTGGCTCAGTCAGGATGAAGGGAATGAAGAGCACCTGAGGAAGACTGGGAGAACTAGCATGCAAGACCAGCCTGCTTCTGATCCAACAAGAAGAACTAGCGGAGAAATACCTCTAGTCGCGGGCCCATCAACACAAATCATAGACACAGTTGTGGACACAAATCGTGAGTATTATGCATCACGTCGGAGCGCAAAAAACTGACATTTGTCCAGTTGATCATCAACCCACTCAGGAAGGTTCTCAGAAATCTGCGCTAGAGATCCCCCCGCCCGAAAGACCACAGATGTTCAACCGGGCGGTGGATATCATGAACAAGATCACTTCCGACGATCAGCGTATCCTCGCTCATATTTCCGCTCTACACGACAGGGCGAAAATGCTAAGGGAGCAGGCGAAGGATGTGAGGGATGTAATGCGCGCTGAGCAGGGTCAACGTATGAAATTGGAGGCATACTTCGCGTATAGGCTACTGCAGGGAGATTTCGCCTAAAGGAGAGGATATATGATGAAAGCGAGGAGTAGATCGGAGAGTACCTGAGGACCATGACATATATATAGTAGCATGTCATATATATGATACGCTAGTTAGCGTCAATTTCACATAATCTCGCAGACAGCGAGCGGGGTTTACACCGCTCGATGTGCCGTTGACTGCCAGCGTGTCCCAGACTTTGACCCAGACGTTGACCCAGACTGGCCAAATCATGTATGTAGCATTCAACAACCTGCTTGCGTGTGCACAAGACGCAACTGCAGGAGGCCTATCAGGTATAGTCTCGTAGGCAGACCCAATGATAGAAGGAAGTCAGTGTGTGACTGGCTGTTGGTCAGGATACTGCGTCATCATTACTATCAATATCAGCACGTAACAACATAGTAGGTAACGCATGAAACAGGAGACATAACAAAATGAATAGCAGTATGCAGATAAAAGTATATCGACACCAGCCAAGGCAACGCGAGAAGTGCAGTACAACAACGTAGATACACACAACAGCCTAGGGGAAATAACAAGAAAATATAAAAAAAGACGCACAAATGAAATGAAGGAGATAAAAACGCCTCTTATGAGCATCTAAAACCCCGTGAACGAACGCAACGCGCCGAACACCCTCCCCGCCAACCCCGCCCCCTGAGGTCCAACACTAGGACCAGCAGGCGGAGGATCAATCTCGTACCCGCCTTCCAACACCTCCATCATCCTATCCACACCCATCTCACTAGCCTTCTTATCCCCCCAAAATTGCACGAGAAACCGATGTCTAGCAGAGGACACCCGGTACTCGAGGACTTTACATAACACGAGTTTTCCAAGGGTGCTGCTTGGATCAGGGACGATAAGGAGGAACGCTTTGTCAATGAGCTGTTGTGGATTCATAGCGAAATCGTGGAGTCGTTCAGGGGTGAGTTGTCTGTGTGGGCGACGGGCGAGGGCGGGGGCGATGGGTTCGAGGGACTGAGGGATGTCGCTTTCTGTTGGGAGGTTTGGGGAGGAGTCTGTCATCGTACAGGCGTCGCGAAAATCTCGGGCTTTGGTGAGCGGGAAGACAGCGGGGGGCATGGCGACGTCGAAGTCGAAGTTGGGGTGCCTATCGGGTTCGAAGTGGGGATGGGTGATGCTCGCACCGTCGCTGCTTCCGCTGTTGCGGTCAGCTTTGGTAAGAATTTCGTGGAAGGTCGTGGAGTAGTAAGATCCCACTGGTGGATTCGTCTCGGGGAGGCATAGTAAGAAATCGCCAGGACCTGGGGCTGGGTCAACGGGTGGAGGGAGAGATGGTTGGATGTTGGGACCAAGGAGCGGGCCTGGCTCGACGCTTGACATGGAGCCATTGTCTTTAGCTGCTTCGTTGCTCATCGCCAGCTTCCTTCGAGCACTGCCAACATAATTGAACTGATGAAGCAATGTAGCATTTATATTCGACTCACCGAGAATTACGGGCATTGATACGCTTCCTCTCTTTCATTCTCTCAGCTTCTAGTTCATCACTGTCGGGAAATAACACATCAGCAAGTTGGATTGAAGCGGGGGAACACGTACATCTCGCCATTCTTTATTCTTTCCTTCAGCCGTTGCCTGTATTTTTTGTTCGCCTCGCGGTGTCTGTCTGATGTTTTTGGGGTCTACAGACAAGTTAAACAAATGGGCAAGCCAGAATGACTGAGATAAACGTACCGAGTTATTGCGAGTATTCGACATTGCTGAGATGCCTTCTGTATCCACTTCCATTGCATCTCCTGCATAATCAGACTCATGGTCTGCGCCAGAAGCTGGGGAAGGTAAGGCTCCTGCTGATGACGGAGTGGGATATGGAGCCTGAAGTGCTCGTCGGCTAGCAGTCTGCGCCTCAGAAGCCATTGCTATCGCGCGATGGACAGGACGTAAAGTGGTTGATGCAGAGACTGGAGCGCGCGATGACACGGGAGGTGTTGGGCGGTGCGGAGAAGAGGAAACTGGAGTCTTTGCTAATGCTGCGGATTGCGCAGATAGGGCTGATATGGCTACTGCATTTGCATTTGATGTTACAGATGCAGGGAGTTGTATGGTCGATGAGGTACGTGCTGTAGTTGCAGTGTCATCTACATGATTTGGAGGTGGTGGGGGTGGTGGGAAAGTGTAAATAGGTGGAGCAGGTGTGCGCGCGGATGAGATAGGTGTAGTTTTTGGTGCAGATGTAGCTGGTGAAAGCGCGGGCGTGGGAGCCTGCGGAGGGGTGGTGGGTGTAGGTTGCGATACACTGGTTGAAATTGGGGGTGGTACAGGTACCGGCGGAGTAGGTGCAGGTATGGGGGTGCGTATGGATGAGGTGGGAATAGGAGCACCAGCACCGATACCAGCAACAGGTGCGGAAGCGGTAAGAGACGACGTAGAAGGATTATTTGTGATAGAGAATGTCGTTGGATGTCCCGCCAGAGATGCTCTTGGCAAGCGGATTGTCAGTGGTGTACGAACGCGAGGTTGAGCAGTACTAGTACTGTTAATCGGTTCTGCTGATGCCACCGCAGGTCCCTTGGAACGCGTATACGGTGTAGCACGGATTGGAGAAGGACTAGATGCCGGTGCAGGAGATGACGATGGAATGTCATTTGTAGGAGCGGACGCTGTAGTTTTTGCGCGTGTCTGCGGCATGCCTGAAATAAGAGCTATGAAATTTGAACTTGATGACTCGGAGGCCTGCG
Organism: Suillus occidentalis; assembly: GCA_016628085.1. Classification (NCBI taxonomy): domain Eukaryota; kingdom Fungi; phylum Basidiomycota; class Agaricomycetes; order Boletales; family Suillaceae; genus Suillus; species Suillus occidentalis. The sequence goes on from JABBWB010000108.1 coordinate 33,847, forward strand.
AAGCCCAATTTTCGAGCAACTGATAAAAGAGGAGGCAACAATACAGCGGTCGTTACAATACACGCAGTCCGATTCAAGGATTTTGGGAGCAGTTACTGCGTCCCGTACCACCTGGCCCAGCTGGATATCGAAGTTGAAAAAGAAAAAGCGTGAACACTTCTATCGAGCTCTTTCCATCTTTGGTGTTCAACTGGCCCATCAGGTTTCTTCCGACAAACGTCGTCAGCTCATCGTGAGACTCGGGCAGTACTAAGCGCTGCCAGAGGTTAATACTCGAACAAATGCCCAGGACCATTCTCACTGACATGATTCACTATCCAAGCCAAGAAGAATTCTGTGGTAGCAATTTGTACTTGCAAAACTGAACTCGCGCATCAATTGCAGGTGAAAAATTACAGAAAAAACCTCGAATGAACAAAACAGCTTCTTCCCATTCCATAGCAGACGTTGATAGACGGAAGAAAGACAGTCATTCCTTCCTTTTCACATCCGTCAACGCAAATTCGCCCTGAATCGATTCATTGGACGTTTGTAAGTCTGGCAGAACCGGGCGGGATAATGGTTCTCATGGCTCTTGCAATCACGAACCTCAGAAGCCGGACACCTTCGAATCAAAGATTCAAGTCGCTGGGCATGCGTGCATCACTGCTGCTGTCAGATTGGACGGCGGACACAAACCTTCTATGAAGAATCGCATGTCACGATCCGCAACCTAGATGGTTTACCACCGACGCGCAGAAGTAAACATGGATAGGACTCGGAGGGGCTTATGACTCGGAGAAGCCCCACCTGACGAAGCGTTGCGATATGTCTCCAAAAGTCGCAAAACAGTTGAATAATATGATCAAGCATTGGCAAGAACCCTACGGTTTCTTTACTGTACTTGTAAGATACCAACACGCCAAGGACTTCAATTATAATACACAGTTTGATACAGAGGTATCACGACGAGGCTGCTATTTTTTAATAATTCAACGATGAACTTCAAGGATGTGAGTACTAGTCGGTGATGCAACAACCAAACAACAACACAAGTGAAACAAGGCAAAAGTTTGTTTCCTTCCCGCTGCCAGCCCGGAAACCTTGCACGGAGCAAGATATTCCCAACCAGTCCCGCAATTACCACATTATTGAACTGAATGATCTCACATCCTAATTCTGCGACTCCAACTGGTGGGTTCCTGGACTTTCCAGCTGCCCGGGACGGCTTTGGGCACTCAGCACACAGAGATAATCAAACAGGGCTCTGGCGTAGCAGCCAGTCTCATAGTAAGAAGGAACAGCTGTCGTCATTATTGATTTGTCCAGGAAACTATGTCAGCCTCAGTAGTTTCCACAAAATGTTGCAAGTTGTGAATCGCGACGGACCACGGATTCGAGGACTGGGTTTCTTCAATTTGACAGAGGCCCCCAGAGTATCCATTAGCCTGACTTTCTGTCTCCCCGATACAGAGACCCTGTGTAACGCAATCCCACTTATAATTGTGTCAATTGCGGGAAGACCAGGCGAAACCCTGTGTCAGCTCTGGGCAGACTGCACGGGCAATCATGATAGCAGTCTGCATCTGTACTCGGCGACAATCTTTCTGCTGTTGAATCTACCGGCTGATTGGACCACTGGTGTTTTCAGGAAATTGTTCGTACCTTGTCCAGCTTAGATATGAAGAAACTCATGGAACCACGACCGTCTAATGGTGATCATGACCCCTCAATTTCCGTCGCGCATGATCTCTGATCCTAATTGATTTTGGTAGGCGCAATAGCTTGAATAATCACTAAAAAAACAATGGACTGACTCTGGAGATCTCGTCAGTGACGCTATGCTAGCTGAGACACACACCCTTGGATCGTTCCGAAGTTCGACTATACTTGGTTCAATAGACAGGCCCTACAGAAAGGGAAGTTCGTTCAAATCTAGCGCCATCAATGGATGACCAAAGCGAGATTGCAGCGTACTTCATTGCTACTTGGGTGTCGGTGGCAAGTATAAGGTATGTTTGGCTTGGGCCATCCAACTGCTCGCGTTGACCTGGTATGATTTGATCGTCCATCAGAGTCTCATTCAGGGCTCTGCTTTAGAAAAATGCATCTCCCATATTGGGTGGGCAATTTGTTCATCACAGCTCTGCTTTGCACTCACTCTACACAATGACACCCACTAAAACACTCCCAAACGTCCACAATTGCATTATTCCACAGTCCACAGTCCACATGAGTGCTTTGCCACAGCCTAGTATGCTATAAAACCCTTGCATACCTTGTCAGCTGCAGGTAACTACTCATTTAGAATGGACCATCTCTTCCTCACCAACCTTTATGAATCTGCCCAAAGCGGTACCAAAGACTGTTTTTGCGGCAAACCGGCAGTGGAAGACCATGAGTTCTACTTCTGCTCTCCTGCCTGTGCTCGCGCAGATTCCTTGCGTACTCTAGGTGGTCAAGGTGACTGCCATTATCGCTACGTCATGCAGAAGTCACGAGACAACCCGCCTGCTCCGCAATATACGCTAGCGAGGCACAAGTCGGAGCATCAGCTTCGCACTGTTTCGATCGCGAAGCGAGTTTCCGCGTCGAGGCAGTCTATACATCCCCCCAAGCCAACAAAGACCCTCCCAACACTGAAGGAAGAAGACGCGCCTGCTATCCTCATTGGAGAAAACAGATGTGAAGGCAAAGACACTTCTGTCCATGGTCCTCCTCGGCTCTTCGAGCCATGTAACGAATCTGTTGCCGCACAACAATCTCCTCCTCAACGCACCCTCAAGCGCTCCTTGACCTCTAAAGCAGGACTTAACAAGAATATTCGCGATTCGGTCTTTGCGCTCTTCCGCAAAAAGAGTCAAAAGACTGGCCCACCAAGCGCGAAAGTTCGAGGAGAGTCATCGGTAACTGGAGCGATGTTACAAGAAATGGAAGAGGAAGACGAGGGAAGAAGTCAGACAGTCTACTGGCATCCGGCAATCACGTGTCATTCGTCGCTCAGTTTCATTCGCAGGCTTGAGCAACCAAATTGAAACTCGGAACGGCGGTAGGGGATCTGTGATGGAGACAATTTTCCAGCTTCGTCAAGTGTGGGACGAGACGACAGACATCACAGGGGAGGACTTTCATGAGGGGTCGGACTGAAGATAATTAGTGATCCTTTTGCCTTTGAACAGTAATACGCGAAGCATCCTGCTATGAATATGACACTATGCACTATGTACTACTATGTTACAATTACTTACACGACTTCTTATGCTACAACCACGATTTCCATTTGCAATACCATCAACTGTTCTTGTTGCTCCGAAACAGGAAGGTGTTCGAGAACAAACGATCTGATTGACTTATGTCGACTGCCAAAAGCTTATTGTATAACACTTCTTCAAATTGCCTCAGTAGCATAATTCGCTCGTACAACGTACATTATCACCACCTCGCCACCGACTCTTTCTGTCTGGTACGATCATGTCCTCTGACGTCTCTTGATCGAGATCATTTAGCCCAGCTCAGCGCACATCGTGTCTTACAGCGCACCCTACAGAAAGGCTGAAGTAAGGTGTATGTGAAGACTGATGCGATTCTCAAACAAGTTGGATACGATGACCACTCTTACAAGTTATGTGACTTTTATCACAGGCCGCCACGATGTACCAATCTCACAAACCTTGCTGCCAGAGCAAAGTCCACCTGGCTTCAGCATCGCCGGTCGCGTACCCAGTCCCCCGCAACACATTTAAACCATATCGAGCATCGCCGCCAATCACGATAGGGGACCTATACGATTCTCAAGTAACTTATGATGGGAATCAAAATACATGTTGTCTGAAACGACACAAGTACAAGTTCAGCCCCCGACTGCATCAACTCGCAGGAACTCACAACTAGTCTCCGAGGGTGTGATTTCTACGTTCGTACGCGGCAGTTATATGTATGCCACCAGTTTTTTGGAATTATGTATCCTCCTGGAAAGCAGGGGGTGAAGTCTACATCAGAATGATTAGATGTCAGCCAGTTCGAAATCGGCTGAATCAAACATTGAGATGGAAAGCAAATGCGGTTCATCGTCGAAAAATGTCAAGCGTGATCAACATAGTCCGTCACTTCATATAAAGGAAGATGAACATAGCGCCAGTCGAAGACCTGAGCAATTCGTCCTTACAGCACTTGAGCTGTGTTGCAAACACGTGGACAACGCATGGAATCCACACACCACAGCATACGACTTGAACGAACAGATGGACCCAACTTCCTCAGCTCCAAACCAAACATCCACCGTCTCAGTATACAGTCCGTCCTTCGCATTGGTGATTGGAGCGTCGCAAGTCTGTGTAAATTTGTTTCAACAGTTTGTCGTGAGTCATACCCTAGGCTGTCAAGCGACCACTCCCTTACCGGCAACTTCGATACAATCAATATTTCGCATTGTACCACAGCAAGACCTACATACGTGGTCCCTAAACCGTCCTGCAGGTCAGGACTAAATTCTTGTAAGCATGCGTTCTAGTTAGCTTTGTCTCGTGCTTTTATTGAAAGTGATTATCAGGCCCATCTACTGCCTCTGTCATTGCCAGACAACCCATTCTCATTCAAATATCTCGGCGGGCTTCTCTTTAGTCAAATCAGACACCGAGTGCCACCATGTATTCTCTGACAGGTGATAAACCAGCGATCACGCCCAGGAAGACGATGCGAGGGCATACAGACCAAGTACGAGGTGTTCTGCACCTGCCTGGCGCACGGCGCATCGTCACATGTTCGGAAGACGGTTCACTCCGACTATGGGACCTGGAGAGAGGCGCACAAATTGGCAACGATTGGCGAGATGAGGGAATCAATGCAGCGGTATTCACCATAGCATTATCCTCAAACGGGGATACCGTTGCAAGCGGAAGCGACGATGGGAAGGTGAGGTTGTGGGATGTCGAAACGGGGGAGGTAATTGCCAAATGGACAGGGCACAGTGATTGGGTGCGGTCAGTATGCTGGAATGGGGACAGTGAGCGAGTGGTCAGCGGATCTGACGACGGAACGGCAAGGGTGTGGGATGTCAAGAGCGGGAAAACCGTCCTTACAATCAAGACCGGGAGCCAGTGGGTGTTGACAGTGATCTACTCACCCAAATCGACAAAAATTGCGACCGGTATACACAACGAAAGTGGTGTAAAGATCTGGGATAGCAAGACGGGCGAGTTGCTCGCTACACTCAAACACGATTATCAAGTTTGGAGTGTGGTTTCATGGACGTCGGATGGAAAGAGGCTTGTCTCCGCGTCGTATGGCTCGATTAGGATATTCGACACTGCCACTTGGCGGCGGATTGCCATCTTGCAGGGTGGCACATTTGATGTCCAGACCTTATGCTTGTCTTCGAACGGCCGCATCCTTGCAAGTGCGACGGATGATCAGACAGTCCGTCTGTGGAATCTTAGCAAGAGTATCCCAGTCGGTCCGCCTCTCCAACATGAAGGCAATGTGAGATGTGCAGCCTTTTCTTTTGATGGAAAGCTGCTAGTCACTGGTTGCGACAAGAACATGTACGTGTGGGACATCTGTGACATCCTTAAACAAGCCGGTTTTGAGGAACTACTGTCCCTTCCTAATGTGAGTGCAAGTGCCATAGCTTTTCACCAAAGACCACGCTAATATCCCATTCGCAATAGGTCGCAGCTGGAAACTCGTTAAGGAATGTGCGTAACGTGTTCTCAACCTTTTCAGCCATTTAAGATCAATCTCCTAGAGCAATGCGGCACTGCGCCCAACCCAGCTCAAGGGTGCTCGTCGGGGACCGCCTAGGCTTTTTCGATGACGAGCCTCCGGGACATGTGTGTCTTCGATGGTTTTGTTATTCACTTCTCGTTCTGACATGTATGCCCGCAGTCGTCCACGACGCGCAATATCTATCATCATTCCTCTGCACGCCGCCCTCGCTCTTTCTCAACCTCTTTTGGGAGTCGAACCATGCTCTTCAACCGCCTTCCATCGCTCTTCCGTCATTCTCACCCCCAAACCAGCGAAGTAATTGAACTCCCGGGTCACCACCACCCAAGGCAAACCATCTTCTCCCGTCGCGATTCTCTTACTGTTGAAGTTTCTGCAGTACAGGACAGAAAGGTACGATTTTCTTCGCATACGTCTGAACTCACCATGGTTCAATATCTCCTCTACAGTCGTTGGCTGTTGCTCCGCGGCCAGAGAAACGAACACAGAAGCAGCACAGTCAACCACAAGCCCAGGCGTCGTCATCGCTAACTCAGCCTGCTGCTCCCTTGACGTCCACAACACCTACTCCAGGTACTAATATCGCACCAGGTGCAACAACCGCAAAGTCCCAATCTATTCCATTTTGGGCTCGATTTGTGTTGTTCCTCTGTTGTGCATCTCCTCCAAACGCCAATGGCCATTGATACTGCACTTTTGAACAACTATCTCATCTTTGCTTCGAGTTCATTGACACTTGCGTCCCGCAAACTGTACCTTGCGAGACATATTTGGGTATTACCTAGACAAATCTTTGTCTACACGTTAAAAATCTAGATCAGAACAGATCCGCAAGTCCTGGATGGACATGAGAACGCGGGGAAATACTGCAAGGGAAGTTTATCAAGGAGCTATAGCGATGCAACTGTTAGTGACCGGAGGATGGGATGACGAAACGACGTACCGAACGAGTCCTGGGTTGAATTGGGGGGTGAAGTCGATCGCTTTGCCTTGGTCATCTTTGGCATGTGAAAAGTCCACCGTGGCTGACATGGTCGCGATACCTAACCACACAGAGGCATCACCGGCATGCCGCCCTGATTAAAATTGGTTTTGGCTCATCACATTATATGACAGTGAAGTGGATCAACCCACCTGGACATGCGCGCCGGCCAAGGCCAAAAACGTATCCCGCTGGGTCATCATTCGTTAACGCGCCGTTGGCGTCTAGGAACCTCTCAGGCATAAAACGAGATGCATCAGGGTACCGATCTTCATCCCGTGAAATGGCCCTGCAAAGTGACATTAGTATCTCGAAACCTGTAGAGAACTTCTCTGACCAGGTGTTACATAGGACGGTCGTTCCTGATATACGATATTACATATGATGTTCTCGATTGATAAGAATAACAGACCTTTTGGAATGAAATGACCTTCGTATGTATCATCACTCGATGTAGCATGAGGAACACCTACAGAATCATCTTTAGCGAAGGCGAAATAACACAGCGAAAAAGTTACCAAGGGGTAGAATGGGTTGCCACCGGAAAGTCTCCCGCAGAATTGCTTCAACATAAGGTAGTGATGCTCTGTCCTCAAACGTAGGTAAACGGTCTCTTCCGATTACAGAGTCGATTTCCGCTTGTACGCGTTTCTGAACATCTGGAAACAATACCATAGCGAGAGCAAAAACCATCAAAGTAGAAGAACTCTGTAAAGAGGTTAAGCAGCACACCATATGGTTCGGAATATCCGCTGACCGTCTCGTATGATCCTGTATAGTATGTTTATCAAGGGGTATAAACATCCCTTATAAAAACGTACCCATAACAGCAGCTACAACTGCATTCTTCAATGCAATCTCGAACATTGGCTTGGACGCCTCGTTTTGCATCTCTAATTTTTGTAAACCATCTGCCACCATTGAGGACTGGCCGAGGAACGACTTGCAGGCATGTAATCAGCGTCTAGCTCTTAACTAGATTCAAAAGGGGATGCGCACCGTCTGCTGCGAAGATTGAAACGGCAAGTTTCTGATTTGATTCATAGTATCGGTCGAGGTTTGGGCAGCACGTTTGATCGAGGATCCCCAGCACCAGTCGGGTAACTTGAGTACTGTATGAGGGTGTGGGATGTCAAGTCTTTCTCGTCAATGAGAGTGAGCTCACGGAAGGGGAAGAGTTGAAGCAAGGTTGCATTCTCTGGGGTGGTCATCTCGATGCCAACAGTCACTGTATCTTCCAACATTCGAACCAAAGGATCATCACGAGCGCTGGGGTGGTAGTCGTACATAGTAGACAACCCAACTGATGATGAAAACCTATAGATAAGTTGATAATCGTTTCATATTTGCAAATACATTGACTGACGTTGCAAAGTGGTGATGATAATGTTGAGGGTCATCGATCAGGTTGATGATCATCTCACGAGCGCGTCTCATATGCATCGGGCGAAGCTTGAGTATAGAGTTTGGGCGAAAATCTTGGTGGAAGAGTCGTCGGGAAAGACGCCATTCGTCACCATAACCCGCGAATGCAAAGGTGATCGCGGACCAGCCAAATCTGGCTGCTCCTCAGACTGGTTGAATGATATAAATTGTATTGGAACGCACTGCTGGACTGTGGCTAAGTATGGTCGATCGGAGTAAACATCAGAACGCTTGTCCAACAAGGCTTCTGCAACGCGTTGGGAATTGATTGATATGACTCCCTGGCCTAAAAGTCGGACGAAAACCAAGTGTCCTGATATAATGATTTGCACCGCATATGCACCAAAATATCTGACCACGTACCATAAGCAGCGTGCCAATCCGTATAACTCAACCAAGGCTCCTTGGTGTCGATAGATAAGACGTTTCCTAACAGTGGGAGCTGCGCTGGGCCAGGAAGAGGTTTGTTCTGTCGGTTCTTAATGAAGCGCTTGAGGGCTATGATGACAACAAGGGAAAGAGGTAAGACTGCAAGGAGGTGACCAGGACGACCATCAGCTGAAGGATACATGTTTGGGAAGCAGTGCGCGGTTAAACGTCCAAAGCACAAAACAGGCCTTATAAAGCCCATGAGAATCCCTATCAGCGAGGTCCCGAGCGTAAATTTTTCTGAGAAATGATATCAAATTCATGCTGTCACATTTTATTCTGCCAGGTGATTGCGATCGATAAATGATATAAGACTTGATCGCATGTGAAATCCGTAAGCACACCAGTAGGCACTAGGCACTTGTGACACTACGTGTTGCGACTTTGTATTCAGTGCCATCCAAAATTGCAAAACGAGCCAAACTGATGAGAAGGAGGAGGGTAGCCGTCAGGTCACTGGCATCAGAAAACGAAACGTTGCAGTCGACAGAGGTCACGTTAACTTTGTTATGTAAGTGAAGCCGACCTAAAAACTCGAAGACCCGAGGTGCACGGAAACGTCGGAAACGCTGTTTATCAAGAGCATGGGGAGAAGCTGATTTTGGGTCACGAAATTCAAAGAGCAAGATTTCGGAAACGCACGTGACGTGCCTTTATTTTATCTTCCCCGGACCCCGGACCTCCGATCTAGTAGCTGTCACTGTAGTCCAAGACATAAACATACACTGGTCCATGGAGTAAACTGCACACAAGTAATAATGTCCCCAATAGCTCCCCGTCGGTCAACATACCACCACCGCGGCCGTGTCTGTTCCAGGTGCTGGTCGCTGTCATTGATTTGCCAAAGTTCAATGGTACGAGTTCATCGACGATCGTACGGGCAAACGGAGTCGTTCATTTATGATTTCATGCACAACTGGTGGAGCAACATGGTGAGTGCCTTTTGAAGGTACTAACGCGCTGGCGAGTGCGTTTTAGGGGACTGGCTTTTTGGTAGGCTGGGTATATGTATATGCAGGGGGCAAGCTGTTCGGGGCGGGCGGCGCAGCTCGTATGACGGATCTACAACATAGCGGGGGCTACTGTGCCCCACGTACTGCAGATTCCATCTGGGATGTGTTGTGCGCCGCCAGATTTCCGAACTGCAGCTGCAGTACACCATGCTCAAACGAAGGATATGGCGCGGGCTGCATGGGTACGGTATTTTGCAGTGGAGGTATGTGATTAGCTTGTGTGATAGTGACTCATCCTCAGTAATTGTAGTCGTCGTGTTCTGGAAAAATCCAATTTGGAGTGTCGGGCCGGTGCCATTGCACACGCTCGTTCACACTGCCAGCGAGAGTCGATTCGCAATGGCCCTTCGGGCATGCCTGTACCCATAAATTGCCCCCGCGCTCTGAACAATATTATTGTTTCCTCAAAAGCTTGTTGTTAATCCAAGCACCATAGTCCACTACAGGACTCCACTACGATCCCTTTATTTATCTATTGTTTTACTGCTGCAGCTTGGATAATGCTGGTCAAAGTGTTGTGACCGTGGGCTGTGGACTGTGGAAGCAGCCACATCTCTTAGTTATAAAAGTCCCAATCATCACCTCTCCTCTGTCTCCAACTTCAATGCACCATGATTCCCCTAGTCTATCAACCGCTCCCCTACGCTCTGTCAGGCTTCAGCTTCATCCAGCTGCCTGTTTGCACTCAACAATACGTGCAAAAGGCAAAATTGGACCTCCTCACGCGCCTGACGTGAATTTCATTTCTGCCGACTGTTCAAAACATATCAACGGCTCGACACGTAGCAGCGCAGGAATGCCGCCTCCCAAAACTTTTGGGCGACGTGCTGCCAGAGCTAGAGCTCATCTTCAACGCAACCATGATCAAGTTCGACGCACTGGTCTGGCTAGATCAACAAGGACGCGAGCAGGAGGTACAGAGATGCGCTGCTGAATCCTATTCTTGACTGACAAGCAAACAGCTTGTCGCGCTGGACAACGCCGTTAGGACTCGGCCCGCGCTCTTTGGATACCATAATCACCGGTTGCCATACTTGCCATTCGGTTCATCTCGCGCAACCCGAGGCCACGCACGCTCTCGGGGATCTGCCACCCGTGGGCCTCGATAGGGTCGGATGTTAAGCCGGCATCCATAAAGGAGAGGACTTGGGATCATACTGAGCACAAATTGAACAATTCATGAAGGACTATCATTAACATACTTAAATACCCCTATGTACTTGATCACACTAGGCTACCTGTAACAGCATGCCGTGTCCGTTACCTACATGCAACGAAGCACTCTCATTAACATACTTACATTATATATGCCCCCCTACTATGTACTTGATCACACTAGACGACATTGGCAATCACCCCGTCCTTACAATATGTAGATATTCTCGAGACAGACCTTGATGACTAGCAAGATATCACCTTTGGGAGACCTGTACCCTATTCTAGGGTACAGAAAAAGCAGACCAGCCGGCTGTGGCCTGCTTCAAATAAACTGGCAGAATAAATCAAGAATTGAGTGGGGCTACTAGCACTACCGCAACAGGTGCATCAACGGACTCCTCTCGCTGTAGGTTCGTCTCGTGCTCTGCCGCTGCTGTGCATATCCTCCGCGCAGTAATGGCCACTAGTCACTAGTAAAGATGCAGCATCTATTTCGTCTTGACTGATATTTGTTCTGTACTTAGATCTCTTTCTCCAATCTCTGACTGAGTTCTACCTGCTGAGGTCTTCATCCCAATGACAATTAAATAATACTTCGACACAAAGATTGTGAGCCCGACTAGGCAAAGTACATTACAGTCCTAGTGTAATACTCAGCTATACCATAAAGCTACAGATGTTTCCTGTTTCGATGGATGAAAGGAGGGAGTGTATACGTCGTTGAGTAGGAGTTGGGAGGTGTGGTATTATCATGATATAGTAGTTCCTGGGTCACCTGTGTCGCACTATGACGATTTGGAAAAAGAGGTCCCTTTCCACCACTTGGTGACCTTAGCTGCAGAGTATCGCGCACTCTTAGCCACGCCGGCGCTTACTATACCCTTTAAAGACTGGACAGTTGCTGGGTACCGCACAATATTGGTTATCTCTGGATAAAACATCAGCAAGAATATCTCAATATACTAATTGAGAACATACCTGAGTCAAGAATTGAGGGGAGCTCCTTGTCGCCTGCGATACGGAGCCAGTACGCGCTCTCATCTGCCTCTCTAGGCGGTCCACGCCCCTCGGCACGTTTATGGACGTGCTTCAAGAGCTCTTCCGGCAATTTCTTCAAGTGCGCTGCTCTCGCATGCGGGCTGGTATCCTGTTCCACGCTCTTCGAACCCGCCGCCCACCGGACCCCAGGAAGACCCTGCGCAAGCCTCCAATACAACTCCCGAAACTGGTCCTCCTGACGAGAAACCATATTCTCCACCTTTCCGCGATTCTCGGCTGGGAGCACCATCCGAGGGTCACCAGAGTAACTGATTCCTGCTATAGCTGAAAATAGCTCGTGTTGGGTGAAGGATTCAGGGAGCATGAGAAGCGCGGTGCGAAGCGCAGAGGTGAGGTTGACTTGCTGAGTCAGTCGTACGCGCGCATCGTCTTTGATGATCCGTAGAGGCTTGTGCATCCTCCCCGCGAGATAAAGTGTGCGCCAGTTGAGCAGGTCAGCACATAGCGTATCGACGGTCGTTACTCCATACTTGATATTCTACCGCAGTAAACATAAGCGAACGGTGGATCGGTATGAACGAAAGTGACGTACGACCCCCTTCATCGGTACAAAAGTGTTGAACCAAAGTCCAGGGCTGAGTGCTTGCGTCTTGGAGACGAACGACGACCCTAGTATGCGTGCATGCAGTGGATAATGACCGGGGTGCTGTTGCATATTGATCGAGTGCCAGTGGTCCGAATGCGTTACCGCGAATATGAAGTCCAGCATCGGCCTATCTTCCATGTCCTGCTGCTTCGCATACCCAGCCTGCTCAAACACACCAGATCCATAGGCAAACGCATATCGAATGGGTGCTTCAAATGATCCTACAATGTCTTCTAGGAGGGCTCGAGTGGAGTCTGGTACCGGTAGGACTTGGTTCCGCCCGAAGCTTGGAGGAAGAGTTGGGAGTGCTTGTCGTTGATGTGGAACGGCTGGACGCGGGCGCGGATATAATCGTGACTGACGAGGCTTGCTTGTCTCTGGTTTTGAGAGGGGAAGCGGTGGAGTGGGGACGGTGTGAGAAGTAGTAGAATCGGTGGTTAATGAACGAGTAAGGCATTGTAGACGACGAGCTGATGCCCGGTGAGCTGATGAGCGAGTGGTGGATAGCATACTGCACGATGACAGTGGTGGATGACACAGACGATGGTGGTCTTGTGATGGTTGCTGCAGAAATTGGATTCACTCGCGATCGCACGTAAACCACGTGACTTTCGCGGCCGCAGCGGCACATGCGGTTACCAGCAGCCCGGCAATCAAGACGTCCCGCATCCTGAGGACGTCTCGAGTCCATCAAGCCCTACTTCAGGTATTATCTTTCTTATATACTTTCCAAGATCATAGTGAAGGTGACGGATCAGAACGACTGAGATTCAGCTACATAAATCTTTATCAAATACAAGGAATATTACATGTTTCAACCAATATAACTACAGCCTGGGGTGTTCCGTTACATTGAAACCTACTTTCTGACAGATAATATCTCTGTACATATAAATTCTACAACCTAGTTCAGAGACAATCCACAAGTTCTGAACAGATATGCGAGCGTGGTGAAATATTGCAAGGGAAGACCAAAACGGAGCTAAAACGATGAAACTGTCAGTGATGGGAGGATAGAACGACATGAGGAAACAAAATACTGGGTGAGTCCCCCCGTGAATTGCGGGGTGAAGTCGATCACTTTGCCCTGATCATCCCTGGCAAAAGAAAATTCGACCGCGGCCAACATGGTTGCGATAGCGGACCACAGAGTGGCATCGACAGTGTGCCGGCCTTTATAAAGAGTGACCCACGACATGTCAGATGACAACAGGATACCGTAGCTCAACCAACCTGGACAAATACGTAGGCCTGCGCCGAAAACATATTCCGCAGGGTTATCATCGGTCAATGCTCCGTTGGCGTCCAGAAACCTTTCTGGCATAAAGCGAGATGCGTCAGGGTACCGCATTTCATCCCGTGTAATACCCCTGTAACATACTGTCAGTATCCTGAAAGCTGGCGAGAATCATAGTATTTGACCACATATTGCAAATAACGGTCGTTCCTGGTGGACAAGATTATAAATGATTCATTCCCTGGACGAAAACAGCAGACCTTTTGGAATGAAATAGCCATCGTATATATCATCGCTCGAGGTAGCATGTGGTATGCCTATACGATCGTCTTTAGTAAAGGCGAGATTACTCGGCAAGGAAAACCACCAATGGGTGCAATAGGCTGCCACCGCAGAGTCTCCCTCAGCACTGATTCAACGTACTGGTAGTGATGCTCTGTCTTCAAATGTAGGTAAGCGATCTTTTCCAATTACCGAGTTAATCTCCGCTTGTGCGCGTCGTTGAACATCCTGGGTAAGACACCATGGCAAGAGCAAATGCCATCAGGGTTGATTTAGTCTGTAAAGAAGTTGAGCGAGCGGCACATAACATGGCTTCAGACATCAGCTGACCGTCTCGAATGAACCTACGTAACATGCGTTTGTCAAGAGTATAACATCCCTCGTAAGATGCGACAAACCTATCATGGCGGTAGGTGGCAGTTTTCTTCAAGTCAGTTTCAAACAGTAGTTTGGATGCTTCGTCTTGTTTTTCCATCCGTCGCAAATTTTCTGCTACCATTGACATCTGTCCAGATGACGAGCTGTCGGCCTTTGCAAACATAGAATCAGTATCTGGGACCAAACTAACGGGGGCCCACCATATGCTGCTGCGTATACCGAAACGGTACGTCTGCTAGTTCCCTCATGCTATTGGCTGAAGCTCGAGCACCGAGTTTGATTGAGGATCCCCAACACCAGTCAGGCACCTTCAGTACTGCGCAGTGCATAATTTCAACTCAACTTTTGTCATGGGAAAGAATGCTGAGCTTACAGAAGGGGAAGACGTTGAGCAGGGCTGCTCTCTCTGGGGTCATCATCTCAAGTCCAATAATCAGCGCATTTTCCACGATCTGAACCATAGGATCATCACGAGCGCTGGGCTGGTAGTCATATATAGTAGACATCCCGATTGATGATGTGAATCTATAGAAGGGTTAGTAATCATTCGATATTTGCCAACGCATCGGCTGACGTTGCAATGTGGTGATGATAATGTTGAGGATCGTCAATTAGGTTGACAATCAGCTCACGAGCCCGTCTCATCTGCAACGGACGAAACTTGATTGCAGAGTCTGCACGGAACGTTTGGCGGAAGAGTCGTCGGCAACGACGCCATTCGTCATTATATCCTGTGAATGCAAAGTTGATAGACCAGCCGCATCTGTCTGAACATCAGATTGATTGAGCATTTGAATGTTAGAAGAACTCACGGCTCGGCTGTGGCTAGGTATGGTCGATCGGAGTAAATCGAGGAGCGCTTGTCCATCAAGGCTTGTGTGGTTTGCTGAGAATTGATCACCAGTGCATTCTGGTTCAGAACGCGCACGAATATCAAGTCCCCTAAGGGAATAATCTGCACCACAAAACACCATAATTGACTTTCAACATACCATAAACAGCGTGCCATTGAGTGTAAGTCAACCAGGGTTCTTTGGTGTTGATAGATAGGATATTCCCTAACAGTGGGATTGGTACCGGGCCTGGAGGAAGGGAAGGTTTAGTCTGTTTGTTCTTGATGAGCCGCCTGAGGGCACTGACGACGACGAAGGAAATAAGGAAGACGACAACTGCAGGGATCATGATTGTTTAAGCAATGCGTGGGCGGACATCGACATCACCACTATAACTGCACAGCTTGTCTCCATATAGCATTTGATCTTAACATTGCGCCTCCAGTGGAATCGGAACAAAGATGCCAAAGTACTTGATGTGTAGGCTCGTGACCAGCCTGGCGTATACTACCACGGTTAAGTCGAGTGGTGTAGCCATAGCAATTAGCATCTCAAAGACGTAGTCCAGACTGGTTACGAGTCTACTTGATGTGCCTTGAACGCGATTTGCAATCGGGAATGTCGGCATTTTGCGACGCAGTATGACGAATGCACGAACACAATTAAGGTGCTCGTAGTAGCACAACTGATCAACTTTCTTGTTTATAAAAATTTGGGCCAGGTTATTGAGATGGTAATCTGTCTATCTATCCGACAGTTGTGAATTGAGAGCAAAAAGCACGAACACTTCCCGCGGGTACACATCACAAATGAAGGTAACGATCCGGACGACTGAGAGCCACTAGTAAGTACATCATTTTTTATTATTGAACAGTGAGTATTACATGCTTCAATCAATATAACTACAGCCTGGGGTGTTCCATTGCGTCAAAACCTACTTTCTGAGAGATGATTCTTTGTATATATACATACTGTAACCTAGTTCAGCGAAGTTCTGAATGGCCCGGGATATGCGAGCGAAGTGAGATATTGCAAGGGAAGGCCAAAACGGAGCTAACGATGAAACTGTCAGTGACAGGAAGATAGAATGACACAAGGAAACAACACACTGGGTGAGTCCCCCTGTGAATTGCGGGGTGAAGTCGATCACTCTGCCCTGATCATCCTTGGCGAAAGAAAATTCGACAGCAGCCAACATGGCTGCGATAGCGGACCACAGAGTGGCATCAACAGTATACCGGCCTTGTTGAAGAGTAACTCATCACATTTCATATGACAACAAGATACTGCAACTCAACCAACCTGGACAAACACGTCGACCTGAGCCGAAAACATATTCTGCAGGGTCATCGTCGGTCAACGCTCCGCTGGCGTCCAGAAACCTCTCCGGCATAAAACGAGATGCGTCAGGGTACCGCTTTTTATCTCGGGTAATGCCCCTGTAACATACTATCATTATCCTCTGAAAATTGAGAAGAATCATAGTATCTGACCATATATTGCTTATGATGGTCGTTCCTAATGTTTAAGGTTATAAATAATTTACTCACTGGACGAAAACAGCGGACCTTTTGGAATGAAGTAGCCATCGTATATATCATCGCTCGAGGTAGCATGCGGTATGCCTACAAGATCGTCTTTAGTAAAGGCGAGATTACTCGGCAAGGAAAATCACCAAGGGGTCCAATAGGCTGCCACCGCAGAGTCTCCCTCAGCACTGATTCAACATATGGTAGTGACGCTCTGTCTTCAAATGTAGGTAAGCGATCTTTTCCAATCACTGAGGTAATTTCGGCTAGTGCGCGTCGTTGAACATCCGGGTAAGACACCATGGCAAGAGCAAATGCCATCAAGGTTGATCTAGTCTGTGAAGAGGTTGAGCGAGCGGCACATAACATGATTCAGACATCTGCTGACCGTGTCGTATGAACCTGTATAGCATGCCTTTGTCAAGCGTATAACGTCCCTTGTGAAATGTGACAAACCTATCATAGCGGTGGTAGCAGTTTTCTTCAAATCGGTCTCAAACATTAGTTTGGATGCTTCGTCTTGCTGTTTCTCCATCCGTCGCAAATTTTCTGCCACCATTGACAACTGTCTAGGCGACGAGCTGTCGGTCTTTGCAAACATAGAATCAGTATCTGGGACCAAACTAACAGGAGCCCACCATATGCTGCTGCGTATACCGAAATGGTACTTCTACTAGTTCCTTCATGCTTTTGGTCGAAGCTCGAGCACCGAGTTTGATTGAGGATCCCCAACACCAGTCAGGCACCTTCAATACTGCGCGGTACATAGTGTCAACTCTTCCCATAGGAAAGAATGCCGAGCTTACAGAAGGGGAAGGCGTTGAGTAGGGCTGCTCTCTCTGGGGTCATCATCTCGAGTCCAATAATCAGTGCATTTTCCATGATCTGAACCATAGGATCATCACGAGCGCTGGGCTGGTAGTCATATATAGAAGACATCCCAACTGATGATGTGAACCTGTGGAAAAGTCAATGGTTGTGCGATATTTGCCAACACGTCGACTGACGTTGCAAAGTGGTGATGATAATGTTGAGGATCGTCAATTAGATTGACAATCAGCTCACGAGCTCGTCTCAGCTGCATTGGACGAAACTTGATTGCAGAGTCGGGACGAAACGTTTGGCGGAAGAGTCGTCGGCAACGACGCCATTCGTCACTATACCTTGCGAATCCAAAGTTGACAGACCAGCCACATCTGTCTGAACATCAGATTGATTGAGCATTTGAATGTTAGAAGTACTCACGGCTCGGCTGTGGCTAGGTATGGTCGATCGGAGTAAATTGAGGAGCGCTTGTCCATCAAGGCTTGTGTGGTTTGCTGAGAATTGATCACCAGTGCATTCTGGTTTAGAATCCGCACGAATATCAAGTCCCCTGAGAGAATGAATGATCTGCCCCACAAAACACAATACTTGTAATTTCACATACCATAAACAGCATGCCATTGAGTGTAAGTCAACCAGGGTTCTTTGGTGTTGATAGATAAGATATTCCCCAATAGTGGGATTGGTACAGGGCCAGGAGGGAGGGAAGGTTTGTTCTGTCTGTTCTTAATGAACCGCCTGAGGGCAGTGACGACAATGAAGGAAATGGGGAAGACGACGAAGATAACAAGGCGGCCTTCAACTGCAGGGACCATGGTTTGGAGCAGTGCGTGGGTGGACACTGACATCACCAATATAACTACACACTTATCTCCTTATAGCATTTGATCTTTACACAGCGTCACCAATAGAATTGGAACTGAATGCACGGGGGGTCGGGAAGGATAAATTCGGATAAGAAGCTTATCATATCAGAACAATGACTACAACCCGTGTGATTGTGGCCACCTACAGTCGCCTTGTGTCGTCATGAGATATGGACACTGCGGAAGCGGTATTAAGTATGTCGACCTAAATCGTGTACGCACCAAATCTGAATGTAAGTCAAACACAACACGCCCAACGGTTTAGAAGGTACTCGAGTATGCATGCCTTATCAGGCACGCTTGCGCCGGCGTAGCGCTGAGATTTGTTTTATTAACAGGACTGGGGATTTTGACCAAATGAAATACAAAAAACTGTAGAATAACGTTTGAGTTGAACTGGATAATAGCGAGACGACACACGTACCTGCAAGCCAAACCCACTCGCCAGAAGAACTTTTGCGATCTGAGATCAACCGCTCCATGTCGTATCAAAACACTGTCGTTATTTATATCAACATATGAGGCCACATGACCAGCATGCAACCGTTCCAGAAACCATAAAAAACAATCAAAGAGCAGTAAGAAAGGAAGTATAGACCTGTGAAGATACTGTAAATAGGGGCATATACAGAGGGGAATAGATGCGTTTTCCGTGATCGCAGCCGTATGAAACGAGAAATAGTGCACATAGGATATATCCTAAAATCAAGACCAGAAGGCGGGATGCCTTCACGTAAATGAAGCATAAAATAAGAATCACACACCACTCATACACCAGTCTCACAACATCGACTTTCACCTCAGCAGGGCGGCGTGCACCACCCTTACCGCTTAGAAGCATTGGCCCAAGGGCTCTTTGGCTTGGCCGCTTCTGCCGCCATCTTTTGAGCCCTGAGTATGGCGCTCTTGTTGGCGCGGGGAGCGATAGTGGGAGCCTGGAGGCTGCTCAGACGGCGCACTGGTCGTTGAGACGATGCGGCTTTGTCGAGGTCATCCACGCTAGCGGTGCTCGCAGTGCTCACTGCAGAACTCTCCGAAGCTTGAGAGGAATAGTTACTGGTGATGTTTAAACTTGCCCTCGGGGCGACATGGGAGACACGGGAAGATGCCCGAGACGGCACCGTGGAACTTGAACGGGTCCGAGTAGCAGAGTCTGTTCCGGCACTGTCAGGATAAGCGCTGAGAGAAGAGCTGCTTCTTGACAGAGTGCCAGCACTGCCAGGCACCTTGGGAGCGGACGGAGTACGGACTGAAAATGTTTGTTGCGTCAGTGACGAAATTTTGAAAAAAAAAAAAAAAGAACGACCGTAAAGTCTCCCATTGAGTGAAAAGAAATGAAGAAAAAACAGCTGTTGACAAGGACTTACACATGAAACTGCTCGGGGGAGGTCCGCCCTGCTTTCTGAGAGCTGCAGTCCTGTTGGTTCTAGGAACTATAGACGGAGCTTCAGTCGTACTTGCGACAGATATCGATTGGCGACGCTTGTGCCCAGGAACACCGTCAAAAATATTCTTTCGTTCGCGCCCTCCCTCAGTCTCAGTGGCTTCACCTTCTCCCTCAGCATCCTTGGGTGAATCAGATTTCTGCGAAAAGACAGCAGACCCGTTAGTGCTGACTGCTGCTTTTCCATTTGTGACCGAGCCAGCTATCGATTCACGCCTCCGGCCAGGAGGTAAGACGGGCTGGGCGAGGCCCAACCGTAATGCGGCTGCCTTGGTCAACCTCGGAGCAATGGTGGGTGGCGCGGTAGACGCAACGGTAAGTGTCTCAGAGCGCTTATGGCCTGGAACGCCTGCAAACGTCCTCTTGATCCTCTCTTTCTCCATCTCTTTCTCTGCTGTGTTTTCTTTCTCCCTACGAGGAGGGATACGGCCTGTGCTAGCTATGGACATTCGTGATTTGAGCGGAGACACTTTGGACCCATCTCCAGCCAGCCCTTGGCGGAGAAGGGCGGCTTTTGTCGTGCGTGGAGAAATATCAGGAGTTAGATGCGTTTTGGGAATTGGCCGTGCACGAAATGGTTGTTTTCCGCTGGGTGATCCATTGGAACTACCAAGGCTCGGGCGTGCTGAGAATTGCGGTGCACGAGTATCTGAAGACCCAGAGGATGGCGTAAGCACGCCTGGAGGGGCACTCAAGCCGAGCTTGAGAGCTTCCAGAATCGCAGAGTCGATCGAGCGCACAGAATTGAGGTCGAACTCGTCATTTGAACCCAGCTCTTCATCGGTCGCAGGAAGATCACTGATGGGAAAGGGAGGGCTGGAGGCAAATAAAGACGCTATTTGGATTTCTGCTTGCTCTTCGTGCTTTGCGCCTATTATTGCATCGTTAAGTGAAGGCATTAATGTGAGGAGAACTTGGACAGCGCGTCTGCGCTCAAGAACGTATACCCAGACTGGACCGCTAAATGAGTGTCAGTGATGGGAGATAAGATAGAAAGGGTTCTGGGATGAATCATACGGTTACTAAATAGTCGCAGAGATACTCACTCGTCAAGGAACCGAGCATCATCGCCGAAAAGCTCGAAAAATGTGTCGGGATCCGTCTCGGTATCAAACTCCATTTGGCGTTCTTTGACTATCTATAAGGCATGGTGAATCAATTGTTGTACCTCAAATCGAGAAGTATGAGAATTCTTGGACGCGACTTTGGACGTATTTCACGTGTCATATTCAAAAGACAGAGACTGATGCGCGATACAAGGGCGAAGTATATAAATTCATGGAATTGATGCACACACCTCAAAGTTTGCCTCCAGAAGACGGTGTTCGATGTCTAGACGTTGCTCCAATGCGTGTGTCTTGATTATGGCAACAGTTCGCGTCAACTTGGCTGAGGGCGATGCAACTGAATGCATCCCGTTCGATGAATGAAGAAATCCATTACGTTCGTGGGGAGGATCGTAGAACTCGATTGGATTGGCAGGGGACGGGGATTGTGAGGACATGGTGGGTATATTCCCTTACAGCGACTTGGACAGACTAACTCGAAATAACCACAAGAAAGAGTGACGAGAGCAGTAGAAAAGCAGCGGTCCAGAAAGAAAGGAAAGATAAACAAGGACAGCCTTGAGCTCACCGCCAACTATAATGACAAAAGTTCTGTTGCGTTTGGAATTGGAGCCCTTCCGCACTGAGACGACATTGTCGTACTGCTCCCGTGCGGACCTCGGACACTCATGACATTCACAGTCTCCGTGGGGCCAAGGCAAGACAAAACGATAGTGAGATTCGTTGACAGCTGCAACGAAAGTGTTTTGAAAGAGCCGTGGCTAATGATGCACAATTGTGACACGTATGACACATATGAATTTAGATAACAGAAGGCTGTATCACGGTCCCGACTGCAGCACGTAAGGATATCCCTTCATCAAACATAGAAGCCACAAATTCATAATGATTTCTGAGTAGCAATACCGCTCTTTCCTCCCCAGGAAGGAACAAAAGATGCCAAGTATATTGAAGATCGGCTCAGAGGTCCCCGAACAATCTCCTCCTGTAACAGCATAAGTATGCCTCATTTCGTCTACCAGAAGACACTCACAGCACATCAGGTGCCTCAGTCAGTACCGAGTACCCTCCGACCATCTCTCTTGGCCAGACATCCCGCAGGAACCATCCAATGTGACCGACCGCACACCCAATTAAATCTCCTGCCGCCGCCTTCCATGTTCCGCTTATTACCCACGAGAAAATGACAAGGGCTAATGGCAAGTACGGCGCTGAGATTGTGAATAATCCGAAGAGTGATATTGGCGTGGATGGATGCCGACGGGACCACATATATATGGGTACGAAGGCGAGCGAGGATGAGAGAAATGGAAGGTTGAACAAGGGTGACATGGCCTGTACCGCGAAGGTTAAGATGCAGGCGACAAGAAGGTGATAGAACCTACCAATAGCATCACGGATGACAGCAGAAGCAGCCAAAAGTAGTCGGCTTTTCTGTTTGCAAACGAGGATTCTTCTAACATCCGACTATATCGCATGCTATAGAATCCATGACAGTCAATACTTCAAGCGCTGAATCAACCGCCGAGCTCACAAAAAGAAAAGATGGAATACGAAGTCGAGAGATATCGATCCAAAGTAAAAGAAAGTCGTGGCCATGCGCCATGGCTGCGCTCTCTATCAGCATGCACACAAGACGTTGCTCTAGGCTAAGACATGACTCACTTGCACATTGGTAAAAGCGGATTTAAAACTAAAATACAATTGTAGGGGTGTTACGAGTTGACATTGCTTAGGAACACATCAGTTTTGTTATAGTGAATTGAGCAATCGCCTTCATACCACTGCTAGACTCGTGGCGACAGATAGTGCTAGCCAAGCACGCGTTATTGGTGGAATCTGGGTCAACCAAGCTTCAATTCCGACCGGCATTCCTCAAGTTGCCAAACTAGACCTCAAGAAATCGTCGAAACCTGCGAAACAAAGTTTTGTATGGTGAAGAGAGAGTGAGAAGGTAGTAGTAATGGAGCATCCACGTGGCCCAAAATCAATGCTAATTGCATTTCAAATTTACACTGACTTGGCTTGGCCAACTTAAAGTTAACCATCATACGACTTCTAGTCCTCTGGATTTTCTGATTATTGTGTACAGGCGTACGTGGAGCCAAGCTGTGTCGACATCACGTATATATGATACGTAGTACTGTGAAGTCATTATTTGACTGTCGTATATACCTATGTTTCGATTGCATAATGTTTTACAGCGTAGGAGGTTCCACAAAACATGAATATAACGTTTCATGAACGTAACAACCAATGATCACCCAGAATATGATTTAACGCAACTTATTAACGAAGCGGTGGGGAATGGTCCGAGAAGAAGGCTGCGACTGTGCTACGATGTGTAACACCCTCATTACTTCCTACAGTTGTACTACAATGGTTACATATCCCAGTCGCCTCAAGTACACCGCCAGGATGTCTAATCGAAAGCACTATGATTCAAAAAACATGAATGGGGCGTAAGAAAATTAAAGTCAACACTCACACGGATAGGTTCTAGTCATCATGCATCACTCCTTAAGAGACTTGAGCGTATTTGACTTGGACGACTTGGACCCCGAAGCACTTCCGGACGGTCCTCCTAGTCCTACGGTGCCTAAGCGGAACCGCGAAGAACGAGAGCGGTGGTGAAGGATGCCATTGGCATGTGGTATTGGAGGGAAAACAAAACCTGCGTTGAGCTCTTCCTTCACGCAGGTTGCCTCCCCTCGTTCCATGGCAGTCGGCCGGGAGCGCACTTTGGCTCCGAGGAGGAAAGGTTTTAGTGGTGATTTCCGTGGTGGGATAGGGGGTGTAGCGGGTGCGGGGGTGCGGGGGGTTTGGAAGACGCCTTGGGAGTGCGCGGCGGGAGCGGCCGTGGCAATGGCCGCACCGCGATTGGTCTGGGAGTCTGTTTGCCCTCCATTTCATCGTACTCACGCAACATTATGAGGAGTAATATGGTGAGGACACACGAAGCAGAAATTATCATCTGTGGGAAGAAACCAATATAATCTGTCAAAAAAATGTCAATTTTTTGTTCTCAGAAGCTGAGAAGTCGAAGAACACGTACCAATGAGAGCGCCTGCGTGAATGAATAAGCAATTTATTCAACCCAGCTCATTGAGATAAACTCACCGTCATCCAAAGCTGGAGAATCTGGCATCGACTTCCTGAGCTGCGGGATAACGAGCAGGATAGCGAAGGCCGAAACCAGATGCTTGGTCATGGACTTGATGTCGACCAGTCTGCGTGCCAATAAAACATGCCCAATGGTGACGTGAGACAGCATCCAGCTGATGCCAAAGAGCAACAAGGCAAAGAACCGCAATTGTCCAGGCCTCGTTATATATAAATCAAAGTCGCGAGTGGGCACTTGAGTCCCATTGATAATCTCGTAGCTTTCAACGTCACTGATTTCGACGAGAAAACTGGTTACTTGTTCGATCGTGGAGAGTTGTCGAATGGGAATGGTTATGTTTGAAGCATCGACGGCCCGCAGAGTGCTGGTGAGAAGATATGTGTCAAATGGGTACATACGAGCCTTCTGGACATCAAGCGTATGATCGCTGTCGAATCGAACGAGGTTCTCGATTCTGGCGTATATGATCATGAACATTGGTCGATCTAAATGCGCTCCCTAAACTTACCTGCGCCGCTGACCCGTTTTGCGAATGAATGGAATTGTGGATGGATCATATATAGCTATTGCTTCAGGAGAGCTATGGGAGCATGTAATAAGTCGCAAATTCATGAGTTCAGTACGGCCACCTACTTATCGGCATAAACCCAGAGGGCCATCGAAGGCAGTCCACATTGACTTTCGTGAACACCAGAGCTTCCATCGAGTTCATTACTATCTCCACACGCAACGAGGGACCATGAGACGGTGACGGATGGCTCGTCGACATCAATGTCGACATTTTCACCCAACATGACAAGCTGTACACAAGTTCAACAAAAAAGCATGAAACACGTTTGGATCACCTACGCCTGGATCATTCGTTGCGATGTCGTTCAGCATGCTCTTGAAGAGGGGTTCATCTTCCTCATCGCCACCGATGAATGAACACGACAAAGCGAGAATAAAAAGCAAGGAAAATATGAGGGTAAAAATAAGGATAGTTACATTCTGCAAAGGAATGATCCCGCCATTGCTGGTATGCAGCTGAACAGCATCACTACGGGATCGACCAATGGGACTTGTGCCCCCCATAAAGGCCTGTAAGGTGTATTAGTTGACCGTCCACTATAACACGATCTAGTGGCAGCGAGATTGATGGGAATCAATGGTAAGGGCGTCGGAAAAACCCCAGAAGTGGGTGGCACTTCAGGCCCTTCCAGCGCTCGAAATGACTTGAAAGTTCAGAGGAATTCGAAGGAACTTGCGTGATCCCGTAAGCGAAGCAGTTCAAAACTTCGATGCCCATCATGGCCTCTATTCGGCTTAGACTGCCTTACGGTATTACATTCCAGAATGCACCGACTTGTTTCGGATTGAAATTGTTGGATAAGATTTCAGAGTAAGGAAGCACGGCTCGAGATGGATGATGCAACACAGTAGTACTTACTCGAGCTCCGGTGTAGTACTACATGCCTCCCCCGACCCTAATGCAGCTGTTTTGCTTCCATCCTGTCAAATCCGGCTTCGTATCGAGTGCTAGTCGAGCTTTGTATGCAGTCGAGGTCGGAGTGCCGCCTAGTATTCTTTTCAAGTTTGTAGTATGCGTCACGTGGATTGTTGGGCTGAGAACGTTCAAAGCCTCTTGGCAGTACTTCGAAGCACTTACTCATCAACGATCTTTGATTTGATGGAGAAGGAACGTGTGCCCTCTTATGTCGCGCCAAGTCCTCAATTGATCTTGAGCATATTTCTGAGAGCATATAAATTGACCAAGTCTATTAAATTGAACTCCATTTTTTTTTTTCTAAGTTGCATCCGCAGCAGTCGCACTTTTGCATTCGATAACATCATCTTCTGCCGTGTATTCCGCTACACCACTCGATCAAGTGTATGTCATATCACTCAAGCGATAACCGATGTCCGAACGACGGCAACCTGGGTGACACTGTCTTTGGGCGGCTTGGGTTCTATAGGGATTATCCCCGCTGCAATTTTTTTGCGACCAGATCTAGATCCAATGCCTTGTGTGCAACATGCATTATACCAGCAACGATATCAAGTTCTGCGAAACGGGTTGATCGAGTGAGACAGGCTCAAGCAGCTGGATGTTCACGGTCCACTGATAAACATATCGAGCATGCCTGCGAGTGGGATAACCACCGCAATTGCAAACACCTTGGGCGCATCACTTATCATCGTGCCTGCGGTGAATTTTACCCGTCAGAGAATTTCAAAAAGACTGGCATGGGAGCAACTTACGGCTCCTCATGAAGCAGTTTTTTCAAAACCGCAAGCTCTTCTAGAGGGCCCGCTGGATCGCCTTCCGGACCGAATATCTCCAATATGTTGCTAGCAAGATTGCGGTAGACTCGGGACCGCTTGAGTAATGATGTCTTCGCGAGTGTATCGTGTGCATTATCATATTCAGTTGCGATCACAGCGTTCCACGCCGTTTTTGCCATCTCCAGCAGATGCATACCTTTTGACACAGCGTCAGTCGAGATAAGATTTGCACGATGCAGAATTCCCTACCGATCTGTGGATAGTTTGCTGGGTAAATTAAAAGATATACGGCGAGTACGGTTAGCCCAGCATCAAGAGCGACATGATAAGAACCCTTGTGAGAAGATCTGCTGAAGGCGTCCGTGAGCCGCAATAGATACGATTCGTGCAGCACAGGGTGAAAATTTTCTGGAAGGTCTGGAAGAGCCAAGCCAGCAAGCAGCGAGCGATCGTCAATATCAGAAGGAAAACAATATGTTTGCAGAGCACTGTCCAATTCTGCAAGTGCGGCCTCCGAGACGGGCAACGAAGGAATGGAGCCAAGCGTGTGGATGAAATTGCATGATGGGCAGGTACAGGAGAAGCCGTAGGTGAGCTTGAAGATTTGTTGACGAGATTCTATCAGAGCAGGGTCCACATATGAAATACAGATCTGCAAGATGAAATCATTTAGCTCTATGATGACCATCTGACATGAGTGAACGAAGTACCTCTTCCGTGGCCTTGATCTCTCGCAAAGCTACAATTTCCATCCGCACTGCCTGACCTCGGCGTATCACGTATCTCGCAGCGGCGTTTGGAAGACACGAATGGTTGAAAAGGCGACTCGCAAGAGGGAATATGCCATGAGCGACAGTAGTGAGATGACTATGAATTGCGAAATTGTTGTTCCCAGAACGCGTAAACAGAACTTCAAGGGTTTGGTGTACATTGGCGCCCACAGACATGGGGCAAGCAATTGGAACGGAGTCATGCTGCGGTCCGGGCAGTAGAGACATGAAAGTGGATAGCTGCTTTGCTCTTACATCAGGAGGCGAATTAGACGAGATTTCAGCTATGAGATGGGTATGAAGCAAAGCATCTAGTTGCTCGTGCGCTTCCAGGCATTGAAAATCGGCTGATGCTGTAAAGGAAGCAAGTCTCTTGCAAAACTTTTTGTGCGATCCCCAGTGCAAAGTTTGGCCTGTTAACGTTTTCAAGGCCACCGCAAGTCATCGACAGAGGGTACGCACACTGTGGTCCGCAATACCAGTATGAAGCACAACCAGTACACCTGGCTAGCCTGATTTCAGATGTTCCTGCACAGAGACAAAAATCACATCGGCGACCTTTGCCCGACGAGAGCAACAAAACCACCATGGAAGGCACTTCCAAAATAACCAAACCTGGGTTGATATCACTTGCAGCCACCGCTTTGTCACGAGCGGTAGCGTGTGCCTCCAGACGAACATGGGCAGGAAGCTCGTCCAATGACGAGGACATCAGGACCAACTATTGCAAGCAACAATGAAATCGATGCGTTCTAGAAATACCACGCAGGGTTTTCGGATAATAATCGCACGGTTGATCACCCCTGGCAGTAGCCCCAGTCACAAACTCTGCAGAATCCAATGAGTGAACCACAGATTACGGAATTTTGACGAGTCGTGGAAGACTGAGGGAAGGGAGTCACTAATGGCTCACACCAAGCCACGTCTGACCGACCACACACGCTGAATATGCTAGTAAGAACGAGAGGAGGAATTAATGCTGATGGTGACACAATCGAGGAAAGAATCCTGCAGCCAAGATTTGGCCGAGAATACTTACATTTAGTAAATTTGTGGGTAAATTTTTATTATTTCCTCTTCGGACATCATAGCGCGTGTTTTTGCTCAAAAGTTGCTCGTGTTCCTGTCACCACATAGGGAATATGCATGGTATTCCCTGAGTCTCACATACGGCTATCGAGACGTTGAAGCATTGCAATTGTGGCCCGTGGTTCATAGCGCTTATGCGCTCAATGTGAGAATTCGCTACTATCTTACTGAGGCGACATTGGCGAGGCGGAGGACCCGGCAGCAGCTCGGAGGGAGGAAAGGTCGGCGAAGAGCGTAACAAGAGAGGGTGGGCGGAAGGAGTGGGCAAAAAGAGGCAAGAAGTCAATTGAGCGGTGGTTGAGACAAGTAGACTGGCAAATGGGTAGCCCTATGCCTCAGGGAGGGATAAAGCCAAGGTTAACTATTAATGTGCATGCATCTAGGTCCCTCCTCGACTGACGTGAGGGTCTTGATCAACTCATTCGTCGTTTCTGTGCTAATATTGATGGGTTTGTGAGTCTAGGTCGTGTATTATCGCCCCTGGGCCTTCGGGGCTTAGTTATGCCCGTGCCCCTTGTTGCTTCAGCAATCGCAGGGTCGTATGATTAGTACTTAAAAGAGTCAAAGTCGACATTGAGAGGTCGACCAGTCCTCGAGTCCTCTCCCATCTACTTCTTGTCAGTCTCGTTCTCACCGGATGGTACTCGCATCGCATCTGGGTCGGGGGATAAGACTGCGCGGCTGTGGGATGTGGGAACGGGAAAGTCATTGTATGAGCCCTTGGAGGGGTACATCAGGTCGGTTCTGTCAATCTCGTTCTCACCGAATGGTACTCGTATCGCGTCTGGTTCTTCGGATGACACTGTACGATTGTGGGACGCAGCGACGGGACGGCCATTGGGTGAGCCCTTGGAGGGGCGCACTGGACCGGTCTACGCGGTCTCGTTCTCATCGGATGGCACTCGCATCGCGTCTGGTTCTTCGGATAACACTGTGCGACTGTGGGGATGCCGCAACGGGACAGCCATCGGGTGAGCCCTTGCGGAGGCATGCTGACGGGGTTTACTCAGTCTCGTTCTCGCCGAATGGTACTCGCATCACATCTGGTTCGGACTCGACAAGACTGTGCGACTGTGGGATGTGGCGACGGGACAGCCATTGGGTGAACCCTTGCAGGGGCACACTGACGCCATATGGTCAGTCTCTTTCTCACCGGATGGTACTCGCATCGCATCTAGTTCTTTGGATAAGACTGTGTGGCTGTGGGATGCAGCAACAGGACAGCCATTGGGTGAGCCCTTGCAGGGGCACACTGAAGGAGTCTTGTCTGTCTCGTTCTCACCAGATGGTGCTTGCCTTGTGTCTGGTTCGGAAGATAAGACTATCCGGCTGTGGAGTCCAGTGAAAGTACAGTCATCCCCTGAGTCCAGAGAGCTAAATTCCTCCGCATTTTCGTTGCATCTTGAAAGCACCTTACATCCATGAAATTTAAAGCTGTATCATGCCAACCAACACTCTCAATAATCACCTCATTCGCTTCTCGTCTAGCCTGGCACACGCCATGCCTAACCCCACTGACTTGCTGGCACCCGCTTCTGATCATGATCCTCATTGAACCCCTTTCGTGCTGCGGGCTATTGGTTGAATGATGGGGCCTAATCATCGGCTCCTCTTCTGGGTACCTCCCACTGCCCGACCTTCATTTTATAACCCTTGGACTTCATTGGTGATCCCAAGAGGAGGAGCCGAGCTTGATTTGAGCCGCATGGCACATGGGGCACACTGGTTGCGTTGCAGAGATGCGTGAGTTCTTGATCTCTATTATCCGTCCTTGCAGTTGCTAACATCAATCCCTCTAGCTCCGCGTAATGATTATTTTATTGCTGCAATATTGAGTGTACCGTTTGATTCTTTGATTCTTTATCGATTTTGTACCTAGCACCGATCCTGAATTTATGATCCTCCGACCCATTGATATGCCTGAAAAGCAAAGTGGGTGATATAAGTTCATCTATTCAATCTCGTATCCACCTGGTTGCCGGGTGTTACAAATAGTTCTCGCACTATATATATCTCCACGGCCCAAAGTGGCAGTTGCTATTTTATTCTGACTGACAGGTTGCTGACAGGGGAGCGCTTCCTGACGAGTGTCTTTACCTAGCTGCGACGGCATGCATTCATTCGCACACGAATCAATGGTAGTGAGTCAAGATACATGATGAACGTTTGCAGAGGAATTCGAGCCATACTACATGCACCGGCGCCGTGTGTAGAACACGTGGGGTTTCCGTAATAACTTGAACTTTTCGAAATTCGCTTCATCTTCAACTTGAACTTCAAGCTTGAAGGACGTGGAATCTGGATACTTTCCGACGGTATGTCAGCGTCAACGATAATCGTCGGGCACGTCGACAGGGTGGGACTCATCCAGCTCAATCGGCCCGAAGCCCATAACGCATTGTCTGGAGCATTGATCAAGGAACTGTTGTATGCCTTGGAATCGTTCGAGGGCGACCCTGACATAGGCGCTGTCGTGCTGACAGGCAACGAGAAAGAGTTCTCTGGTCAGCTCCGAAATCCCTATCTTTCCACACGATTCAATCTAATTACCCTCACAGCCGGTGCGGATATCAAGGAGTCGGAGCAAAGTGAACCATCCCCCGCCAACGCACACAACCAAGATTATCTGAAGAATCTAAATGACGGTTTTTCTGCCTTCCATAAGCCGATAATTGGAGTTATCGATGGCATCGCAGTGAGTCGGTCACTCGATGCTTACCTCAATCGGACTGACACAGGCACCCAGCTGGGAGGTGGCTGTGAGCTGGCGATGATGTGTGACATTTTGTATGCATCAGAGACTGCAACATTTGGGCAGCCAGAAATCACTCTGGGAACCATCCCAGGAGCTAGAGGGACACAACGCTTAATCAGGGCTATTGGGAAATCAAATGTAGTTACCGCAAGATCGGAGAGTTACTGCATCACTAACAAGTTTTTTGTCAGGCAATGCACATGATATTGACGGGGGAGACGATTAGTGCAAAAGAAGCCGAAGCAGCAGGGCTTGTGACTAAGGTCCTCCCTGCAGATCAGGTATTGGATGCGGCCGTGGAGACAGGTACGCAGAGTGTTTGATTCGCTGAAGGGCGACTTAACTTATTGCAACAATCGTTCAGCGACCAAGATGGCGAGCTTTTCTGCACCCGTCGTAGCAATGGTAAAGAAAGCGGTCAACAAAGGTCAGTGAAGTACTTCTCACGATGTACTATGCTTCATTGAACGTCAACATTGACAGCTGAAGAGCTGGGGCTGAAGAATCTATCGTCCACAAGTAACTCAGAGCTCACGTGTGCTTGCCATGGCAAGCGCAAACAAAGTGCGCTGGGTGATGGAGATCCATCAAGGAAGCGCTCTCGCCCCACCTTTGATGAGCTCATGTCAATGACTTCATTATCAGCACCCGGTGCCTCTCAATCTGAGCGCCTCCTTCCTCCTTCCCTCGGGTCCTCAATCCCTGCCCTTTCCGATATTGAAGGTTTGCTTGGAGATTCATCAAGGAAGCGCTCTCGCCCCTCCTTTGAGGAGCTCATGACTTCATTATCAGCACCCAGTGCCTCTCAATTGGAGCGCCTCCTTCCTACTTCCCTTGGGTCTTCAATGCCTGCCCTTTCTGATATTGAAGGTTTGCTTGGAGATCCATCAAGGAAGCGCCCTCGCCCCCCCTCCATCGCTGCAAAATCATCAGCACCCAATGCCTCTCGAACTGAGCGCCCCCCTCCTACTTCCCTTGGGTGCGCAATTGCTGCCCTTTCCGACACCGAAGGTTTGGTGTTGGACGATGTCATGCTTCTCACCGATTTTTTAGTGTCAAACCCAAATGAAGCGGTAGCATTTGCTCACTTGGGTCAGCCATTGTGGAGGTCATCTTGGGCACAAAGGAAGCTTACAGCTATGCGCGGAAATACTCAATCTGTTGCAGTTAGTATTAACGCCGAGCCCAACTCGGAAGAAGTCAAAATGGTGGCTGAACCTTAAAACGTTGGTGTTCATGCAGTAGTCGAATTTTCGTGTATTAGCTTACGGGTTTGTCAACCGATTCACTGCACACATAGTGTACTTTTATTGACTTCAATCCTGTACATGTACCTCTCAATACAATTGTTCATTGAATGCAATTGTAATGCTACATCTTCAAGCATTCTCGCCTTATTGTTATAGCTGTTAGGCTTTGCATGCAGTGGGGTATTCCGGACCTGGCCAGTGGTTCATAGCGCTCATATCATCATGATTACTACCTAGCTACAACGGCGTGAGTCAAGATACATGATTAACGTTTGAACTTTGCACACCGGCGCCGTGCGCAGAGCGCGTGATTTCCGTGCCAATAATAACTTTTAGCTTCATCTTCAAGCTTGAAGGACGTGGAATCTGGATACTTTCCGACGGTATGGAGTCATTGTCCACGATAATCGTCGAGCAGGCCGAAAGGGTGGGACTCATTAAGCTCAATCGACCCGAGGCCTATAACGCATTGTCTAGAACATTGATCAAGGAACTGTTGCAAGCCTTGAAGTCGTTCGAGAGCGACCCCAGCATAGGCGTTATCGTCCTGACAGGCGGCGACAAGAAAGGGTTCTGTGGTCAGCTCCGAAATCCTTATCTTTCTACGCAAATTAATCTAATTACCCTCACAGCCGGTGCGGATATCAAGGAGCAAAGTGAACTATCCTTTGTCAATGCATACAACCAAGACTATCTGAAGGATCTAAATGACGGATTTTTTGCCGTCCATAAGCCGATAATAGGAGTCGTCAATGGCATCGCAGTGAGTCGGTCACTGCTCGATGCTTACCTCAATTGGACTGACACAGGCACCCAGCTGGGAGGTGGCTGTGAGCTGGCGATGATGTGTGACATTTTGTATGCATCAGAGACTGCAAAATTCGGGCAGCCAGAAATCACTCTGGGAACCATCCCAGGAGCTGGGGGGACACAACGCTTAATCAGGGCTGTAGGGAAATCGAAAGTAGTTGCTACAAGATCAGAGAGTTACTGCATCACTGACTGGTATTGTGTCAGGCGATGCACATGATATTGACGGGGGAGACGATTAGTGCAAAAGAAGCCGAAGCAGCAGGGCTTGTGGCTAAGGTCCTCCCTGCAGATCAGGTACTTGTTGTGGCCATGGAGACAGGTACGTAGAGTGCTTAGTTCCCTGAAGGGCGACTTGACTATTGCAACAATCGTTCAGCGACCAAGATAGCGAGCTTTTCTGCACCCGTCTTGGCAATGGCAAAGGAAGCGGTCAACGAAGGTCAGTGAAGTACTTTTCACGATGTACTATGCTTCATTGAACGTCAACACTGACAGCTGAAGAGCTGGGGCTGAAGAATGGGCTGCACTTCGAAAGCAGACTTTACCACGCAACCTTTGGGCTGGAGGATCATGCAGAAGGGTTTCAAGCATTCCTCGCCAAACCCAAGCGCGTTGCCCAGTGGACACACAAGTGATAATCAACCAGCCTGAATATTGCACGAGTAAAAGTACCTCATGGTGTTGTAGAGTGTCAGATTGTAGGATAACTTGATGATGATGGTATTGTACAATGTGTGTGACGAAGTAGCAAGCAACTCGATTGGAATGAGCCAAAACATTGGATCGACAAGTCTATCGGAACCTTTGACGTTCAATCACAGACTTCTGTCTCGAATCTCGCGAAACACGCCTGTCGCATATGAATAAGCAAAGTGACGACCACAGAGATGCAACCCTACCAATAGTACTCCATCACTTCAGCTTGACCAAGCTTGCGAAGGAAATTCTCGTCGTGTGTAATGATGATCAACTGAAAGTTAGAATGATTTTTCCTCTCGTTAATGATACTTCAAAAAGGGTTAGCACTCCTCGGTGAAAAAGGCCGTTGGTGGTCACTTACTCGACGAGGCTCTCGGCAAGTGCATCGATGTTCTCCACATCAAGAGCGTTTGTTGGTTCATCCAGCGCAAGAATGCCACAGTTTTGTCCGAAAGAATCGGACAGAGCGAGACGGATAATAATCGAGGCCAGCATCTTTTGACCTGCGGAGCATCGTCCACGCATGTCCATCTCGACTTGATCTTTGGTCATAACAACCTGTTGGAAGGATGTCAACAAAACAGTGTTTACCGTGACATGAAGCACTCACTCGGTAATTATAGGATCGCTTTGATGCGCCACCCTCAACGTCGGAGCGAATTTTGATACCGTCGATATCTAATAGCGATCAGCACTTAACCAAGACCATATTTAAGGGTACGCACCAGTTCCTTGATACGTCTTATTCCAGAGGTGACGCATGGTATCGTTGACTTCCTCCATCTTCAGACCGTGGTATTTCATAATGGCACTAGGAGAGACATAAAATATAGGATCATAACCAAAGATGTACAACTTACTTGTCCAGGGCCTTGGCATATTTCTCCAGATCGCTATTTGCCATGTCGGACATCTACGCAGGCGTCAAATTACTCAAATTTGCAAGTTGGAGCCAAATTCAGACCTTGACTTTGACCAACTGATCGGTATACCGCTTGTTGATCTCCTTGAAGTCACGTAGATCCTTCTCTGTCATCTTGAGTTGCTCTTGGTGGGAACTTATTTCGCCTCCTATATGGGCATACTGCAAAACATGAGGGATGTGCACTGAAGAGAGAAAGCGAACAAGCTCTTACCTTGCTCTGCATTTCCGTTTCCCTCTGTTTTTCAACCTGGTAACGATCTTCGAAGTTCCGTTTCGCCTTTGCAGCCCCTTCCATATCGCATGAGTCAATTTCAGCTTGCGTAGCTGCTATATCGCGGGAAAGCTTTCTGATACGAATGTTCCCGTGCAAATTCGCCATCAAACTCCCGCTCTCGCTGATCTCCCGGTCAATCTTAGCTATGGCATCACGGGTGTTCTCGATATTGGTGACAAGATCCTTGATGTCCTGTTCGAGTTGCTCTATCTTGTCGGCGCACTCAATAAGGAGACGGGCCCGTTTGTCACGAATATATCTGGCAGATGTCAATGGAGAGTCTTACAAGACGCATGCAGTAGCATACCGCTCAACGATTTTATTGAGGTTGTCAAGTTTGTCGACGTTCGTGTTGAGTTCTTGTACCGAACGTTGAGCCTCGCGAATCTTTGCATCAAGGTCGACTATAGCCTGCTGATGCTCTTGCTCAAGCATATCAATAGGTGCTTGTGCCTCCGAAATCTTTGAGTCGAGTTCCTGGGTTCATATGAGCACAAGCAATCGTCGGTCTCTAATAGTCTAGGCATTCAAAAACAAACCTTTAGTTTCGACTGCAGGGCCGCGATCTCGTTGGTCATTGTAGCGATACGTTCCTCCATGATATCCTTGTCACGGATCTGATTACAAAGGGTGTTCTCTTTCTTTTCCATCGCGTGGAGGTCATTCTCATTTGTCCGCAGTAACTGATTCTGGTGGTCACGC
Source organism: Suillus occidentalis (assembly GCA_016628085.1). Lineage (NCBI taxonomy): Eukaryota > Fungi > Basidiomycota > Agaricomycetes > Boletales > Suillaceae > Suillus > Suillus occidentalis. The sequence continues at coordinate 69,329 of JABBWB010000108.1, forward strand.
TCTGTCATGAGTGCTTGCCTTTCTCTCTCATTTGAACGGCTGTGGGCAGATTAGCTAGAGCATTGTTCGCCAGGGGTTGTAGATAACGCACATCTCATTAGAAAGAACATCAAGTTCCCTCTGCACATCATCACCAGTCTTGGCGGTACCCGTGGCAGCAAGCTCCGTTTCCAACTTCTTGATTTCGCTCTTGAGTCTCTCGATCTCATTCTGGTTACGTGACACAGTAGAGGCGGATTGCTTCAAGGAAGCAATTTCTCTAATATCCTTCTTGAGATCAGTTAGCCTCTGAGCAACCTGCATACAAGTGAGATTTCAAGTTTCAAGAAGTGATCAAGGATCTTGCCTGCTCTGCCTTCTCGCTATTAGACGGAAGATCTTCATCTAAGGCCTTGATTTGCCTCTCCAGTGCTGGAAGCTCGACCGTCCTGATGCGCTCCTTGGTTGTAAACACAGGCATAAGAGCGCGGAGGTCCTTCACTTCACTTTCCCACTGTGCAATTTCGGCCTTCTGAACCTCCACAGCCTCAGGAGAATGGTTCTTGATTTGCTCCTTGAGCTGTATGCGCGATTGTTAGAATATCGCTTGAAAGGAACTCGGGTGACACATACATATTTCTCGAAACCAGCCATCTCGTTGTGATGTATATCGCGGTTGCAGGCAGTACAGCGTTTCTTAGCCTGTCCTACTTTCAGAATTTGCTCATACACTTGACTCATGCCCGCTTTGCTCTCACTATAGTAGAAATCAGCAACCAGTTGAATAGAATCCATGGAAACACATACTTCTTGCGGATCTCGAGCTCCGCCTCTGCATAAGAGAGGGCGGTATCGCAAGAAACCCCTCCTTCAATCTCGTCCTTGAGTTTCTTCTCTAGTTCTACGACCTGATTAGTTTGAAAGGTCCCTTTAATAGGCGCGAGTACTTACTTTTCAATTCGTCCCGCTTGCTCTTCATCTCAGATTTTGCGTGCGATAACGTTGTCTCTGCTTGCTGGAGCTCTTTGTTGGCAGCGGCAGCCTCTGCCTCTGCGTCGGCGAGCTCCTCATCTTTCTCTCTATTATGAATTATTGTTAAGCAGGTCCTAATTGTCGAATGCAGACTTACCTTGAGACACGGTCGATGTCACGCTCCATCGTTTCCACTCTTGCATCTCTGCCTATCAACTTCCGAAATTTGACGTTGCACAACTCAAGGCTACGAAAAAATCGTCAGAAGACAAAAGAAGCTGTGCAAAGAACTCACATGTTCTTGGTATCTGATGTCTTACTCCGCATCTCTGCCCGCTTCAGATCCAAACGAGCCCTTGATTCTGCCTGGAGGCTCAGGCCGCGAAGCTCCATATTCAAGGTATCGCGCTCATCTTCCATACTCCGTGCCTTCGCGGCCTTCGCGCTCAGGCGCTCATCGAAGTTTCCGGATTGCATATCTGTCTTGATCTTCTCAAGACGCAATTTCTTCTCCTCGATATCACCAGCAAGAGTGCGGAGCTCAGACGCGAAACCCTGCATCGTGTCGACCGATGATTCAGCTTTGGTAATGGCAGCTTGGCGCTCTTTCTATGATCGGAACCAATGTAAAGCGACTTTCGAAAATCAAATTGGACGTAAACATACGATCTGTTCGCGTGTATTTCTTCGCTGCATCCGAAGACTTTCCAGCTCGGTATGAAGCAGTCGTAACTTGCGGCTGTGTTCATCATTCTTGCTGTTCCTTCCTGTCTGTATGATTGTTAGCGGACTGAAGGATGCCAGGGTTGTCAGGCTAGCGCACCTGCAGCTTATCAAATTCGGACCTCTGTCGACGCTGGAGATCCCCAAGCCGAGAGACAAATTCAACCACTTTCTCGCGTTCAAGAGGAGTGTGGTTGTAACCCTTGATGTTGTTCTTGTCGCTGATTTCACGGATGAGTTCTTCGCGTTCGGAGATGCGACGATCGTGTGCCTAAAGAGCGTGTTGAAAAACACAATATAGCATCAGATCAAATGAGTACCTTGGCCTCTGCGGCAAGTTCTCCGTGTTCATTAATAAGCTCCACATGCGACCTTCGCGTTTTGGCAAGCTCATCCTCCATGTCTTGTCGTTCCACTTCGCGTCTATTGCGAGCCACTTTCTCCTTTTCAACGTTCTGGCCAAAGTTGCTTAAGCGCTCCTGAAGCTCCTCATCACTGCCTATATGTACTCAGTGTCAGGTCATCCATGCCGCAACCTAGGAAAAAAACGTTACCTCCTACTTCCTGCACGCTCTCTTTCGCCTCCAAAAGTTCCTGTCTATAGTGTTCCTTCTTTTGTTGCAGATTCTCGACCTTGACATATAACTCGCGGAATTGGGTTAGCGGACTCGTAGAAGCGCGCGTTATTCTTGACAAGTTCTTCGTACTGCTTCTTAGTCTCCTCATATTGCAATTGCTTCCCGGTAATGATCGCGTTCAAGTCGCTGATACGGCCACGGAGCTTATCGGCATGTGTCTTCTCTTTAGCAAGAGAATCTAAACGTTCTTTGTCCGCTTTAAGATCTGCAACGCGATCTTTACGCAGCGACTTTATAGAGTCGAGCGCCTTACTGTAACTATTTATATCTTAGCTGAAAGGTCATTCTACTCAAGAAATAGTAAAACTCACCGCGTGGCCTCGAAGATATCATCAAATTTCTTCTTAAGCGCAGAAGGTTCAGCAAGGGGCCAGTACGAGTCCTCCTGGTGACAGAAAATTACGTTCTCCAGAACAGATTTCGATACCCCGAGAAGATGGGGGATTTCTGTGTCTATCTCAGCGCACTTCGTAGAAATAGCTCCTCTCTGGTGCAAGCAGGGATATTCAGATCATTCCAAGATACAAGCGCCTGACACACCTTCCCGCCCTTTTCGATATTGCTATCCGCAAGCGCAAGGATGTTTTCGAGGGTCTTCATAGTCAAGCCAGTCTTCTTGACTGTCACTGAGAGATTCCTGACGACAAGCATCCGTGTCCCATTTGCAGCATGAAACCGTAATTTGACCTGAGCTTTGACTTCCTTCTCATTCGCCATCTTTGGGTCATGGATGAATGCGCCACCTCGAGTGTTTGGGGGCTGGTCGCCCGTTGTCGCGTATTTCAGACACTCAATAACAGTCGTTTTTCCACTTCCATTGTGTCCGACAATGACAGTGACTGGCGAGAAAAACTCAATGACAGATATTTGTTTGTCGTCGAAGGAACGAATGCCCCGAATTGCAAGTTTGTCGAGACTCGCCATTTACAACGAGTTTGGTGAGTCTGAGTACGCTGCTTTGAGTACGAGTTTTTGTGTTTGAATGGAGTTCAGAAGTTCAAAAACGCCCGAGCCTTTGGTCGAAGATGGAGCTGCGGTGAAGGATGGTTTCTGTATGTAGTTTCTGCTGTTGCAGCCTCAGGGGGATCTGAGAAAAGCGCGTGTCACCGTCACGACCGCGTCGCCGCAAATTGTCACATTCATTCTAATTGGCACGTGACCGAACCATTGCTCGTCCAATAATCTTCCCAGGTAGGTTAGCCTAAGGACATAGTGTTCTTTCCTTAATGACTATCGTCACAAATGGCGCCAGTGTAGGGACCAGAACAGTACGAGTGCAACAAAAAGTCACGAGCGGATATGCCATCATATATATTCCTTTAAATGAGAACAAACGAAGCCAATTATAATCAACGTTCAATATTCTCCCGGTCACCACCCGCGCTCACAACCAGCGCTCGTCTCCTAGCATCAGCCTGTCCCTGTCCACGCCCACTTGCATACCCAAGACTCACAGCACGCACCCCCGTCTCTCCACGTATCGAACTGTGCCCAAACGCTGCGCTCGACGATCTTGCACTGATTGCAGACGCAGCTGAAGAAGGTCCTTCCTTGTCGCGTTTTCCGGGAAGCCCATTTATAGCCCAGCTCACTTCCGCTAAACGCTTGATGCTCCAAAGCCAGATGAGTCCAAAGATTGGGGTGCATATTAGGACGTTGAGGACTGGGAAAAGGTCGGGATAGCGTGCGGGCGGAGTTACTACAAGCTCGAGCAGGTGGAGGAGGATTATCGCTGCATGTGCCACCTGAGATCAGAAGTCATCAGCTGTGACCATACCATGCAAAGAAGCACTTCATACGGAAGATACAAGTTCCACAAAATACCTATAGCGAATTTTGAACGGATTGTGCCCAATCAACCGGTTCCAGAGAAAAAGCATTGCAAGGTACTGGAGTCCTAGTCCATCTTTTTTAAGCAAGGGCCACATGCTACAGGTAACCAGCACCCCTATTAGCGTCGCAAACACATGCGAAAACGCAGACTGCTTACCTGAAGACACCAATGTTGTTGCCCAAAGCGCCCCACAAGAATACTTCATCAGTGGGCGCGGCGCCCGACAGCAGGAGTGTGAGAGGTAGAAGGGGAACAAGAATGGTCTTCTCGTGTACTTGGAACGAGAAAAGGAAGAACGACATGGAACAGGTTAGGAGTGCGTAGGGTAATAACGGTAAAATTGGTGTTGGTGATGACGGTGCCGCGGATGCCATCGAATGAGACACATTCACCAAGTCGTTTTTAGGGTCCTTCTGCAACCGAGTCTTGTAACCACCGAAAATAAGCGCAACCACGGCAGGCGAGAACCCGAGAGCGGTAAGTCCAGTAGATGCTTTAATAAGAAAGCCTTCTCTGCCAGCAAATGTTCGCTTCCACTTCACCAACACGTTGGTAAAGCACCAAAAGTTGGCTACTTTGTCTTCGAAGAGGCCACGGCCAAAAGGGAAGATGCGAGTGATAGGTGCAGCAATAGTGGAGAGAGGAGAGAAGGGTGGAAGGAAGGGTGCGAACATGATGACGAAGGCTAATGTTGTCGTCAGTGCTAGACGCAGAAACAGGCGAGTGCTGGGAATATTTAATACATTGCAAACATTCCTGCGACAGACTCACCCTTGGACGGGACCTAGATAAATGCATTTTCCGATCAAGTAAGAACCGATCGCAGGTGCGTAGTAAAGAGCCATCTGTTTGAAACCTAAACTCAAGACGAAGAAGATAGCTCCAAGAAGATCATGTCCGGCTGCGAAGGCGTTAGTCGCAAGCAGTGTTAGACCTGAGAGAATATGCTAGTGAGAATCAGAAATACTATAATGAAGAGTGACTTGCCTAACATGACGGAGTTATATTGGAAATGACCAAAGTCAATTAATAGAAGCGCTGGATGGAATAGTAATGTGAGCAGCGCAACGTGCTGCTCGTGATACAACGATAAAAATCTGGAGCTGGTATGACAATAGACGAACGTACTCGTTTCCTAGATGATCGCGTGCCCTGCCATGAACATACAAACGTGTACAATGCCGGAACATAAATTAGGAGATCAAGAACGAGCACGGTAGCTCGCATAAATAGCTTGCTTCCTCCGGTCTCTATGCCGCGAGATGCCTGAAGCGTGAACCATGAAGATTCGATTAAAGACCCACTGAGGAACAAGACAGATGAAAATAGTTTGACGAATTCTGTTTGACAGACTTACACCCTTCCACATAGCCATGAAACATACGCAGTCAGAGGAGGATAGTCAAGACCCCAGTACTGCAAGTCATAAGTGTACCATTCCTTGACGGGGAGATGTACGGTAAGCTCCATCCAATGTCGCTGAGCTTCATAATCGCCGAACATTGGTGGCGTATTGTGGCCTGTAGGACGACTTAAGATTAAAATTATGCGCGCAATGATTGCACGCACCAGAATATGCTCCGAGTCCGATGCACCATTTCACCAAGGTAGATGTGGCGATAGCCGAAGGAATGACCCAGTTTTTGATATTATTCCGGATGCATCCACCTCACAAGCCGCCTTCCGGCCCCGACAGTTCCCTGATCATCCTCTAGCGCTCTGTTTTCAGCCGTAGATGATGGGCCAACTGCGGTTCTTTCGTGGTCCATAAGAGCGGTGAAGCTAAGTCGATTGCCCATCTTGTTATTTGGGAAGACAGAGCCGACTGAAGACGCAGAAACGGGAGAGACACCTCTGTTGAGCCATTCATCTCCTGGCGACGTGTCGACCCGAAGCCAATGAAGACTTTGTGATGTTTGCAGGAGATGTCGGCGGGGAATGGGTGCAATAATTTCCGAGTAGTCAGTTTCGGAGCTGAGTGACAGACATAAGCATTTTAACACTTATAAGGACGACATGTACCCGATGCTTTTCATGCTTGCATTAGAATCGCGATTTCGGAGGGTAGAAGGTCGTATATGCTTGGACGGACCACTTTTGAAGTGAGAAAGTGAATTTAATGAAGTCGTACGATCCCGCGTGTGCCGTTGGCGGCGTTCAATTGGCAGTTCAGTGGGCATGACATCAGACGCTTCGTCCATGCTGAGTAGGTGCTTGCTGAGCACGTTGCAGTCAACAGTGCTCTCGCCACGAATAAGCCAGTCACAATATTCTATTAAGCGTGTACTACGGGCAAGTAGTAGCCGGCGGCTCGGCGCTCTACCGCCGGTTTGGCCAGCGTGACTTCTCGGACTCAGGCCAAACTCAGGCTCTCTCAACCGTGACTTTCAACCTCAAGGGTAAGAGGCTCTGCCCTCGATTTGCGCCCATCCACCATAACACCATCCACGAAACTTGGAAGACTACGTCAACATAGCACATCATTGCATCCATGACTGCGGTTCGCAACAATCCGTATCCAAACACCAAACATGATCGATGCATCGATATTCACTCGAGAAGGGTACCGTGAGTCCGTGACGATAATCGTTCCAATACTCGAAGGAGTACATCAACTGCACTCTCACGGCTTTTAGGAAGTGCAGTAAGAATCTTGAATACTGTCGTTCTTTATAGATTGGCATGGCTACACGCTGTGATGTCAACCTCGTAAATTTCTTTCCATCTATGGTCTACATGCAAGTGTAACTGACGTCGACAATCTAAGGAATGTTACAGCCAATACCCAGTAATGTGTACAAATGCCGTCGATGCTCAAAAGTATCCATCCAGTTCCCGGTACGCATGCATGTTGGGGAGATAATCCCACCTATTCGAACTTGGATACATCATACTACTTCGCATCCTCGGGTCTTCCCATTGTGCGTAATTATGCGTATAATATCTGTGATTGGAATCAGGTTGAGTGCAGATCACAGCCAGGAAGGCGCACGCTACCTTGGGTCCAGGGGATAATATGGTGCCATTGGTCCGTATATACCCATATGTCCAGGTTCGCCCCATCTCGGAATATAAGACGCCATCTCTCTGACGTCGTAAGGAGTCGGCCCCTCATTCCCAAATATATTGAAGTAAGGTTCGCCTCTTGACACGTAGACCTTGGGCTTGGGCATCCGTGGCTTAAGATCCCGTCTATCCAGGACAGTCCAGTCTTCTACGCCCTCAGTGCAATCGACAAGCCATATCTCCGTTCCTTCAAACCCTTTCATCGCATCGAATTCAGGCCCAGCACCATCCACGGTACAATTCAACGTAAAGTTGGTCTCTCCACCTTTTTGTTCGTGGACTCTTCCTGTCTCTCGCAGTTGTTTGCTAAGCAGCAAGCGTTCTCCTTTGAATGATTCATCTAGGTAGAATAAGGACATGTGTGGAAATGAGGAGCTCATAGCTCGCATGTTGTTCGCCTTCAGGTGGTCCATGATGCGATCGCGTAGCTGCATGAGCTCGCTGGATTTTTTCGGGATGATAGACAGTGAGCTGAGGAACTCGTTTCCGACCTCCATGGACTCAAAATGCACGGGAGTCGTTTTGGCGCCCATAGGCACAAGATGAAATATGTTGGGGCGATGCGGACTTAAGAAAGTGGCGAGGGTAATATGAGGGTCGAAGCGGGGGTATGATCTGGAGCGATACGTTCTGAGGTGAGATACTCTAGGGTGATAGGTCCTCGGATAAGAGACTATCGAGTAAGAGGATATCGAGCGAGTTGATGATGAACGAGATGATGTCGAACGAGTTGAAGTCGAGTGAGTGCTTGACTTTGCGCCCTTTGACTTATTGTCCTTAGATTTTCCGTCCTGTGATTTTCCGTCCTTGGATCCCCCGTCCTTTGATTTTCCATCCTTTGATTTCCCATCCTTCGATTTCCCGTCCTCTGATTTACCTCCCTTTGATTTATCGTCCTTCAATTTGACATCTTTTGGTTTCTCGTTCTTTGGTTTGTCGCCCTTTGGTTTCTCTTTCTTTGGTTTCTCGTTCCTTGGTTTCTCGTTCCTTGGATTATCAGGTCTTGGTCGGAATCTCATTAGATGACGCAGTGCCTCAGCCTCCGGTCCCGAGGGAACAAGCCATAGAGCATATTCTAGGCGACACATCAGATTGACAGTCCTGTCCGATAGGCACAAGACTACTTACTAAAATCCATGATGGGTTATAGTTGTCTAGAAGGACAACGGGAAGGACGTTGTTTAGGTTTGTCAATGACGCAACCACGCTTTAAATCTAAGAACACAAGTCAGTCAGTGAGTGGGTATTGCTATCAGTGACCAATGCAAGCTCATTAATAGAGTCATAGCTTTATAGAAGGAACAACTTTTTATTGGTCTGCGTACGGGAGACTAGGGAGATAGTGATATTAGGTGAGGACCAGAGCCGCATAATCATACGTCTCTAAACAATTTTCCTATCAGGACACCCAAAGAAGCCGCGGTCCAAGAATGTATTGGTCTTCCTCCGATCATTGCTTATCGGCGCGCATAGGAGGATTACCTGGATGCCAGTACCTACTGCCACGAAATTTCCAAGTTGGTAGGTGACAGCGTGACCCGCTTCTTTTGAGGTCAAACTCGTCTTCGAAAGTTTGCTCCGCCCGCTATGCGACATGATGTACACGACATTTCTATACATGTGCCACCTGGCCAGTTCAGTGTGCAGAATGTTGACGCATATGTAGCGGGCTATGGTTCTTATTCAAGATGAAACACCACGTTGGAGGGTCATCGTTTCCCGATACGTTCCTTCTCTGTTCAAATTTATCCTTACGCCATCGCTCATGAACCACTCAGGTTGTCACAAACATGGCCGCGGTAATGCTCGTTGAGTCATCCCAGGCACAAAAGGCAGCGAGATCATATCTGCTTTATTCTTAGATCTCATGAATTTGAAAGTTCAAGTGCAACTGACCAACAAGAAGCCAACAGAGTGATAATCAAGCGAGTTGAAGATCTAAATATGGGTTACCGCGTGCCCCAGCAGGGGAGCTGTGACTTGCTGGTATTGGAGGCACGATTTCGGGGGGTGCATAGTTGGTGCCCGACTTCAAGTTGGATGGACCACGGTTGAAGTCGAAAGTACATTCACGGGATGCCCATTGAGGACTTGCACGGTCCTATGTGTTTCGCGTTCTGCTGGTGTTTGTCTGACCGTACGGCATTAGATATTCAGCCGTGCTGAGCAATTGGCGTCCTGCTGAGTACGTTGATCCTCAGCAATATGACTCAGTCACAGTTCGTGTTGAGTTCATACGATGTGGCTTCGGCTACTATGTACGTAAATGTCTACCGAGCCAACTTTGCTTCAGTTTGCTTGTTCTTACTTCTAACGGACCAGGATCACTATCCAGTACAAATGCAGGGCAGCTTTAGTATGAGCAAACGTGGACAGTACGTACACTCTCTTTACTATATGGAACAGCTGTTCTGCTTTGTCCACAGGTCTGTCTGAGGAGGACTAGCGCGCCCCACGACCTCCAACGGCTTCTTGCATTGTGTTCTCGATTTATGCGAAGCCAGTATACACACGCTAACTTGAAGCTTGGTCGCAGATTCGCCACTCAAATGGCGAAAAGACGGTGCCAGCATATCATACATACAACCATCCACTACTGTGATTCGCACTTGCGATGCAACATCACTGATCAAAGATATCTATGTGCGTGCAACCTGGTCACCTTGCTGTTGTAGGGCGTATAGGTAGCAGCCCATATAGCTCTTGTTCCTAGTGGAATGTCCGATTCCGGACAAACCTCCACGGCTCACACGACACTTTCACTGAAAATTTGGCCGGACGAGCAGACCACTATCTGAAAAACAGAACCAAAGTTAGTACCGGGTGAGTCTAAAATTAATGTACAGATGCATGGTTTCGTTGTCGCAAGATGGTAATGGCTCCAACCGTATCAAAAAGTCAAGCTTCCTCTGACATTCAAATGTACCGCTAATTTAAGATCCGTTTTATTGCAATCTAGATTTATCTCATAGACTCATGCAACTATCTCAAAATCTCAAAATTCGAAACACTGATGTGATAATACGAGACACGACGTTGTCGACGAATTGATTGATTGACTATGGGTCTCTAAGATCGATTTTTCATTCTCTTTTGTGGTGTGCAGACCATATCATCTGAAACCATCCTCGAAACAAGACTGTTCTGTCCTCTTGTCATTATTGACTCAGCTAGTGATTGTCGCTGTCACTGTCAGCGACTGACAGTTTGAGGAAAACACATGTTCTTGGTCACGTGAGTAATGCGAGACGGGTTGCAACTTCCTGCAACTTTGTCTACATATCCCTACCTGGAGCTCTCCAAAGTTGTTGCATTCATCACTCGCTCAGCTTCAGTTCCTTATCACCAGGAGTTTACTGGGACGGTACACTAATCGTGTTAAGATAAGAACTCGCCGTCGACAGCTAGGGGCTGTTTCACTCAAGGCTAGTATCTTAGAGGTGTAGGTGCAACTGCTGTATGTGTTTCTGAAAATCACACATAGAACGACCAAACGTATAATTGACCACTTTGAATCAAACAGCCTTCCTCCATCTACCTGGTCTGGGTGATTCGTAAATATAGTGAGAGGTGACTTTGAGGTGCCTATTTAGGAAATATCACGGTGTTGACATCCATGACTGACGCGCGCCCAGGCCCCGCATTCGTTGCTACTTAAGATTGATCCTTTGTCGCTCTTCTGCCTCTGGTCCTCATCCGACTCCCCAAACGTCTCTGAGAGGATTCACGACCACTTAAGAACTCATCCCATCCGAAGCCACTCTATAACATACTCCCATGAACCGGGGTTTTTTGAAGACCAAAAAGGCCAAACGGCGCGTCGCAAAGGCTGTAGATGCTGAATCTGCCAAGGGACCTCCGCCCAAGAAATCCAAAGACTATGATAATGTAGGAGAGCGGTATGTCGCTATCATCGATACTGTTGGACACTGTAGAACCATTTCATTGCAGCCTAGATGCAACATCACGAGCTGAATATGCTGATTTCAGTGCGATTGACCCCCATAAACTTCCCAAGTCTGTCCAAGACCAATGTGATAACGACACACATTGCGTTGGGTATGGAAAAAATCGCATCATCTTTCGCCACTGGCCTCGTGATCCTAAGGGACAAGCCATCAAGCCATCTCCATTACGGGGCAAGGAGGCCGGTAATGGACTCGATCTATGGGGTGCGACGCTCTACGACTTTTACCATGTTCGACGTCTCCCGAATGTGCCAAACTACATTACCAACTCCACGGGAAGCAGACTTGCAAAATGGATGCGCCAGGCTGGTGAGCTTACAGCAAAAGATGAGCTTTATTGGGCCGATAAGGAGGAGGATCCCAAAGAGATACCAGTAGCCGACATTGGGGAACTGATTTCATGCTTTGACACACGCGTCAGATTGGGCATATTCAATCAGTATTCCTGTCGAAAGGAGATTAGAGAGCAGGCAAAATCAGGCTGGTCTGGTTCCAGCTACATAGCGGAAGTCATAGATGAAACAGAGGTCACAGATGGAGCAGAGGTCACAGATGGAGCAGAAGCCACAGGTGGAGGAGATCAGATCCCTCCAGTCGGTGACCAGGACGATAATATCAATATCGACCAAAAAGAGGAGGCAGTACAAGTTGCTAATGAGAATGCAGAGGGAGCTGCAACCGCTAGCGTGCAGCTCAATGAACCCATGCAAGTTTGCGAAACAGGCGAAACGTCGCCAGAAAAAGGCGCGGACAAACTGACAGACAAACCTGCCGCGCCATTGCCGAACATCGATTCGCCCTTCCATCCTGACCATTATCCATCTCCACATCCCTTTATCCCGTGCACGCACGATGGGAGTCCAGTCCTCCAACAGCGGATTCCTTTACATCTTCTCCCGAAAAAACTTCATGTTCACGACCCTTGGAACAAGTTATCTATCCACAAAGGCGATACCGATCACCAAACTCCGTGGCTTTCCAAAGTTGCCAATCGACAAGACATCGTCCGAACTTATTCCCTCTCTCTCGGACCAGAAGGCAAGGAAGCTGCGTTGAAGGCGCAGAAATTGGATGAGATCGAGGAAGATGCAGCAACGAAGGAAGAGGGCGTAATACGTATTTTCCCATCTAACAAGGAAGGACCGACAGAAGAGCCGCTGATTGAAGTTATCATCCCTCCGCGACCTCGGAGGAGGACCCAAGTGGAAGAAGCTCATCTCTACCTTTCGCCTCCTGCAGTGGGATCAGGCAATCATTCGGTTGTGTATAGTGTGGAGTGGGAGCTTCCGCGCGACCTTTTTATTGATGCTAGTCTGTGCAGAGCTTGCGTGGAGTTGGACGCCCGTCAACAGATCCAGAAGTTGAAGGACGATGGAAAGTGGGAAGCACTCCTAAACAACCCAAGAGGGAAACCTGAAGAAACGTTGCAGGCCGGCCCGGATGCCGCCCCCGGAACAGAGTCCTCGCAGGCATCTGGCTCGAAGCGAACGGTTGGTCATGTCACCATCGAGGAGCTTAAGGTTCCAGAGGTGACTGCATCATTCATCAGTCCAGATGACGAACTTCTGGACAAACCGAGCGATGAAAAGTCCGCCGATGCCAATGACGCTGAATTGGCGCCAACTTCGGATGGGGTTCCTCATGTAGACTCTTCTAGCGACTCAGCTCAAACAGCGGGTACCAAAACTGATGTCGAAATGAACACCGGAGACGTGCAGGATCTGGAGTCCGGAGCTAAATTGGAGCAGGAAGAGGCACCTGACGTTAAGATGAAGGTGGACGAGACCCACTCCGGGGAGCCGAATGCGCTGGGGTCTGCTCCCAGGGAGGACAAGGGGAAAGGTAAGGAGGAACAAGAGCAGGATCATGGGGATGAAGAACAACCTGACGCAAATGAAAACGAGGAGGGAGATGAAGACGAACACAGCGAGGAAGAACACAGCAAGGAGGAAATATTCACCGTTGAACCTGCAAGGGTTGTCCGCGTCGCATCTTACTCTGGGCCAGCTCTTCGCGTCCGCACTAACGTGAAGTGGCGAGCCCCCTGGGAACTATGCGGACACTGTGGTAGTGTTTCGGGGACCGTTCCGCGCACTGCGTCCGTCCTTGTTGTTGCGAAACTCTCGATCGAACATGACCTTCACCTTGCTCGAGAAGCGAACAACTATCAATCGTTCCCTGACCACTTCTTCCAACACTGGAACGGATATAACGTCATGCCTCCTCTGCACGATCCTGTCCCTGTCGGGGCACTCTGCCCGCAATTCTATGGTTATTACACACCCGATGATCCAACGGACGGCACGAGTCATCCTAACTATCTGAGTCCAATCTTACTCCTGGAGTACTGTGGCAGGGAGATAGACCCAGATGAGTTGTGCAAAGATGACAAGCAAGAGTGCGCGTCGCTGGTCTTCCGCTTTCACCACGCGGGGTGGTTGCACGAGTCATTCGCAGCACGGAACATTCTGTGGCAGCAGGGCAAGCCAACGGAGTGGCCAATCCAGCGGCCGTACTCTACCAAGAGCTTCCGCCTGATAGATTTTGGTAGATCGAGAAAATTGGATAGTTCACTGACGAGGGCGAGCGAGGAAGACACCGCTTTGCGTCTGCTCCACTTGTTGCATCACGCGGATTAATGGAGACATTGAACTGAAAGAAAAAGATAGAAATATTTGTTTTCTTACATCGACATTTTTTCTTGATGCTTTACTGTTTTGTACATGCCACAGATCATCTGTTCGAAGTGAATGTTGTTGTTTCCAAAATTTGACGCGTATTTGGTAGATCACAGTGACCATAAAAATATATTACTCAACGTCGTTCCCTTCTATTACATGCTCGCCATCTTCCGAAAATTTCACGTTGTTCTCAAGACAAATTGTCAGGCCATTGAGCTGGAAAGTATTATTTGTTTTACTCACAGGGTCAGACGACGATTTCCCAACATATTTCGTGTGATCTAGTGTATATGGCAATAGTCAATAATTGTCTCAGAGTGCTGGAGGCGAGTCTTACATCCATACGCCACTAAATCACCTGCAGGATTGGTAAAGTCTACGCGAGTGTAGGCCAAGGATTTCCCTGGTTTCATGAGCTCGTGAAACAGAGTAGCAGATTTTGCATCACTGACCCATAGCAGTAAGTGTGGCTCGAGCATGAAGGGTATCGCCCGTCCTGCCTGCAGGACGTACAAAGGATGCACCAATATCGGTCGAAACGCCGGTCATATAGTGGCCTTTACTTGCAACAGCAAGCGAGCCAAGGGTATCAGTCAACGACAGGATCAGGCCGCCGTGCACAGTCTAGTTTGGTCTGTCAGTGAGTAGAACACTGTGAAAAGCCTAAATACGCACCCCGACTCTGTTTACTGCAGGGAGATAAGTGCTATGAAAGATGGAGAAAACCGCGCGTACGATTAGAATGTTCTATCTTCAGCGAAAAATCTACCGTTCCGGGGACTGCGCGGTGAATAACAAGCTGAAAGGCCTTGTCAGTATTGGATGCAGGTCGCAAGGGTATACTTTTGCATTTGGAAAACACTGCGCATCATGCCCTAGCTGCTGTATTCAGTGACTCGTGCAAAAGTTGCATGGTGGGAATACCTTTGTTGTCTATGAATGATTTCCACACCTTGGATAGTTTCCTTTGTAAGAAAGCGTAGGGAATCTGTATAAAAGACCTACCCTTCGGGTGAATCTCAAGGAAGCAGACATTATGCGTCTTTCCGGTCGGATACGCCGTCCGAGAAGTAGTTGAAAATTTCCAAAGGGAGAAGGAGGTTGTTTGAATCTAAAGCTTTTGCCAAACATTGGCCGCGCAGCCACTTGTTGAATCTCCGATCGGCTTTCTCCTCACGGCGTCGTGGACTCGAACTACTCTGTCATTCACCAGCATTGTCTAATAGTCTTCATCCACTCCCTTCAAATCACGAATTATGTCTGACCTCTGTCCCGTCTACGCGCCCTTCTTTGGTGCCATGGTTAGTTCTATATCCGTTCCTTGTTCGTTTTGGAGACTGAACGGTTTGTAGGGCTGCACCTGCGCAATTGTGTTCACCTGTAAGTGTTATGCATAACCGCTATCAGGAGTTCTGGTATTCTAACTGGTGCTATTCACTAGGCCTTGGTGCAAGGTCTGAGACTTTTGCATTGCAGTTTTTGTGATGTATTGAATATTTTGCGTAGTTATGGTACCGCAAAGTCTGGTGTTGGTATTTCTGCGATGGGTGTCCTCCGACCAGACCTCATGATGAAGTGCGTTGTCCCCGTTATCATGGCTGGTATTATCGGTGTATGTTTTTGCTTTCCTCCACCTTAACTGCGGTCAGTTCTAATAATGCGCAGATCTACGGTCTGGTGGTGTCCGTCCTCATTTCCAGTTCACGTGTGTTCCATTCTTTTCCCGCCCGTTATTCTTTGTGCTGACTTGCATCCATCCTAGTGGAGGCGAAAATGACCCTTGCGCAAGGATTCATTGATCTCGGTGCTGGTTTGTCGGTCGGTCTCGCTGGTCTTGCCGCAGGCTTTGCCATTGGTATCGTCGGTGATGCTGGTGTCCGTGGTACTGCACAACAGCCACGACTTTTCGTTGGAATGGTGAATATTTATTATCTAGTTCTCGTCAGCAACAAATCTTACATGCCGTGCAGATTTTGATTCTCATCTTCGCTGAAGTGCTGGGTCTTTATGGTAAGCCGATATCTTGTGGAGACGACGGATGGTATTGAACAGGCGTTTGTAGGCTTGATTGTCGCACTCATCATGCACACAAAAGCTGGAGAGCTGATAGGAATGGTATATTGCTTCTCATTGATTTTGCACTCATTTTATTAACATGATTTTGCAGTGCGACATGTAGAAAGGAGACGGACTACATTATAAACTTTCGATGCTGTGTTCCGTCTAATACATTCATGTTTATGCTCGCGAACATAGCCCTTACATGTATTATTTACTTGAGTGATGCATCTAGGGCCAATGATTACCCTCTGTTGTGTGAATAGGCTGTGTTTCAATTACTTGTTGAGGCCCGTCAGGCCCAGGGACAGTGACCGAAATACCTTATTCTGGTTCTCAGAATCACCGACGTGGCGATATATTGTCTTACAACCGTTTGTCGGAAGCTCATGTCGCTTTAGCTGTCTTCGACCTTTGCCAGTACTTGGAAGACCTGAAAGACCGTGGCCAGGCTGAAACTAAAGCGTTGATGGTTTCTTTCGCGGCGCTGCCAAAGACGTTGCTCCTTCTCTTGCTCACGTCGCCAGCTCTTGCCATCTCCGTCGCTCTTCCCTCCTCCAAGAATGACCCATTTCGCGCTATAGTTCTCGCACATCGCAAGCGCCAACCTGATCCGCCTCTGTGCTGCCTGACACCACCACCGTCAGTAGAACCACCAGATGATGTCGATGATGTCCTGCTCTCTTTTGAGGAGTGGAAGTCCAAGCAATTCCAGTCTCAGTCCCAGTCGCAGTCACAGACCCAGCCTCAGGTGACCGCTCATCCCAAAATTGATGCTTTAGAGCACATGGAATCGATTACTTCCCATGAACCCAATATCACTGTGCCGGACATGTCTGCATACCTCTTGGAGACGGAACTTTCACCTCATTTCAGGGTACCTATCACCGACCGCTTCAATTATGCAAACATGGACTGCTCTGCACGCGTGCACACTTCTCATCGCTCTGCTAGGTCCCCTTCGTCCATTCTGTCATCAAAGAAAGACAAATACATGCTTTCGCCATGTTCATCAGGCAAGGAGGAGCAGTTCGTAGTTGTGGAGTTGTGTGAAGATATTAGAATCGACACCGTGCAACTCGCGAACTTCGAGTTTTTCAGCGGGGTGTTCAAGGATTTCTCGGTAAAGGTCGCAAAGACCTACACGACGTCTGATGATGGGTGGGTACTGGCGGGTACCTACAAGGGAAAGAATGTCCGTGGTGTGCAGGCGCGTATTTCTCTCTAATACTGGGACCTTGTCGTTGACCAGGCCACAGTCTTTCCACACACCAACTACCCTGCGAGATTTCTACAGGTACATCCGGATCGACTTCCACTCACACTATGGACATGAATATTACTGCCCTGTCTCTCTTCTGAGGGTCTATGGTTTAACCCACCTTGAACAATGGAAGTGGGACATATGGGAAGAGGAGAGTCATAAACTCGCCCGAGCTCAAGCTCAAGTATTTTCCTCCATTGCAGAGCCCCTACCCATCAGCTCTGGGGGATCTGAGCTGAAAAAGTTTATGGATGAGCTTGAGGCGCGGAATATACCTTCTGCATATCCTCTTGATACCCCACTTCCAATAACCAAGGTGCCGTCTATGGCACATACGAGTCTAAGTGACTCTCAGGCATCCAAGGCAGTGAACCGGACGTTCAACTCAGTCAGCTCTTCTTTTCTATCCACGGCATCCTCGCCTGTCATCATTTCTACCGACTCCGCCACCATGCAGCAGCCTACATCCGTTACCTCTACATCTGTATTGAGTTCCAAGACGAGCGTTACATCTTCTTTTGACTCCGCCATACCTTCCATAGCATCCCTCTCGTCTAATGAGAGTTCATCCACCCAATCCCCATCTCTAATCTCCTTAGAAGTCTCACATACGTCTAATATCGAAGCATCTTTATCACAATCTTCACCACCATCATCTCATCACGGCCCATCTGCGAACACGCTGTCGACAGCCTTGCAAACATTGTCTACCCCTCCACCAGTCGGATCAAGTGGAGAGTCAATCTACCGCACAATCATGACCCGATTGACTCTCCTGGAGGCAAATCATAGCCTTTATGCGCGTTATGTGGAAGAGCAAACTGCTGGTGTACGCGATGTACTCAGAAGGCTCGGTGAGGATGTTGGCAGGTTGCAGAGCGTTGTGAGTTCCACCAGAGTTACTTTGAACAACTTATCTCATACATGCCTCAGAGTCGCATACAAGCCCACATGTATCAGCGCACAGTTCACGAGTGGGAAAGACAGCGGCTCCGTCTGGAGTTCGAACACAGTGAATTACTCTCGCGAGTAAATTATCTGGCTGAAGAGGTACGTTTCATGTTCTGAAATGGTAAATGTTGTTCATGTCGTTCCAAGGTCACCCTTGAAAAACGTCTTGGCATCGCACAACTCTGCCTTCTCCTGGCAGTGCTTGTATTCATAGGCTTAACCAGGGGCGCATCGTCCATAGAACACCCTCAACTCGTTGCTCGTTCTGCAAGAGAATGGGGCCGGCGCAACTTGAGCTTCGCTAGCAGGAACGCTGGACGTGGCTCAAATAATATGCAATTCCGAAGTCGCAGTCCTCCTGAGATTCCTGCTGGCAGGAGGTCTGAAACTATGAAGAATCACTTTTCTGGCCCAGATTCTCGTGTAGACTTTCCGTCTCATCGAACGCAGCGATCCTCTGATCATGATCCTATTCCACGCCGACCCCCGCACTTTACTGCCTTCGCAGATAAACGATCCACCCCGCGCAGTTCCGCCGCCACAAAACGGTCCGGCCCTCCACTTGCCAATTTTGCACTCCGCACCCCCACCCGCCGGATTCCTAATTCCATCTCTACAGAGATATCCACGCTCCCCCGCGCTGCTCATATGGTGCGAACAAACTCGCATTCATCAACAGGACTCATCGTGCCCAAATCTTCAAAACGCTTAGCACGGACAGCTCACCTGCACGAAGTCAAAGGCTCGCTCAATCAAAGGGAGAGCCAGAACTCGAAGCCTGCAGATCGGGAAAATGATGACGAGGACGTGTTCCGTGGACCTTCTATGAAGACCCATTATCATTCGCGACGCTTATCAAGCCCGCGACGACCCCTCTTCCCGCTTGACCTCTCACGTCAGCCAAAGGACGTGATGTCAGAAGATACCACTGACGCTGATGCGTGGGTTGACACCGATGTTGAAGGAGGGTCCGAATGTTCAGAAATTGCTGCGTTCGATCCCTCTCTTTAATGTGACGATTTCTGACAGAGTTCGATATTCGAGGCTATGTATTAGGAAGGGACTACAATTGCATATACCATAGATATCGTCATGCCATCGCCGCAGCTGAGCGCTGAGCGTCAACCCGACTTCACAGCCCATACCAAGTCCGTACTGTCAAACTCGTAATCTTGAATGCAGCCTTGGTTTCAGTATATGTTCGAAACCAACCCAATGTTTCGTAGCCTGTCCTATTTTCCATTGGATAATTTGCGAAGCTTTGAACGTTTGGCCCGGGCTTGCTCGGGACAGATCTATGTAAGACTTTGACATGTTTAACTGATCGGCTGCGACGATCCTATCCAGTATCATCGTTTCCTGCTTGGTGGCACGAAACGGGTGTCAAAACCTTGACGTAGTGGGGTCAGTCTGGCTGGAAAGTAACGTCGTTTTTGGCCCAAGTTGTGAGTGACATATCTACATGCAGTACGTGAATGACGAAAGCCCTAGTTAAAATATGACCACCGCCTGTTGACAACATCGCAATAATGTTCAGATTCCATATCGCCGATACCATGGTCCCTCTCGACTTGATATTGCCAATCATCTGGGACAACTTCATCTTGCTCCTCTGGATCCCCATGCCTCTCCCCTCGATAGTAAAGCTTTTCCAATGGACTAGTGAGTGGCAGTCGTTCTGGTACGATGCGCCGCACATCAAAAAGGTCCGGGGAAAAGGAGATCCGTCAGTCCTCGAGGCATCGGGGGCACTCCCGTCGCCCAAGCATCATTCGTGTACGACATTGCTGGTCCCAGGGTAAATACCTTGACACTGTAAATTTCTTTATACAGACAATGGAGGAGCTGGGCATCTGTACGAGGTGCGAAATTGACAAGATAGAGTTCAGCTAGCTCCAGAGGAGAGCCAAAAAGATCTTCTGATCAACTCTTGAAGAACGTCTTCGAAATCAATCTCCGTCAGCGAGGCCATGTAGTCATCGTCTCAAGTTGGTTGAACAGTCTTGTAAAAATTCGATCGTAAGCGTTTGTGTAGAAACTTGGAATCCATGATGAATGCGATTGATAACGGCGGCCTATGTGGTTGTTCTCGGTCCCCGGAAAGCATAGTCGTGTGCTTCGTCCAATCACCGGTTTTTATCCAAGGGGTAAGCAGGCCAAGGCCAAGACCAAGTCTCATCAGTCAAATATTGTGTTCTTTCAGATTTGCACTAGCGTGTTCTATAACCAACATGCATGATTAATACGTACTTGGGTAATCGGTATTGACGAACGGGTCGCGAGCAGTGGGTCTTTCGATGGCTATCTTGAAGAATGTGTGGAGAAGTTTCAATTGCAAGGACGCATTTATATCAAATTGATTGACTTGCTGGAGGCGGAGTATACATGATAGATACCGAGGCTATAGCATGGCCAGGTCCCCGTATCCTAGAGTGTCCAGCATAGGAAATTAATAGTAATGAATAATGTCTTCTACGTATATATACACATTGTAAGGACGAGGCGATTATATATGTGCCAATATCTTGTCGACGCCTAGTGTGATCACACTAGGCGTCGACACAAAATTGGCAAGGATTCGCCCCGTCCTTACAATATGTAGATATGCACCTATGTATATATGTAAGTATGTTAAAACAGACACGGCATAATACTCCACACCACGGGAAAGATACCGATTGCAATGCTGTTACAGGTAGCCTAGAGCCCAAGCTTGTCCTTTCCTTTATGAATGCCGGCTGAACATGCGACCCTTAAGCTAATCCCAGAAGCGTGCGCGGAATGGACCGAATGGCAACTGGTGATTATGAAGAAGGACTCATCCATAACGGTGTTGTCCGGCGCGACAAGCTGTTGGCTTGTATAATCAAGAATGGGTTTCAGCAACGTGTCTCTGTAACTCCTGCGTGCGTCCTCGATGATCTAGCCAGACCAGTGCGTCAAACTTGATCATGAGACTTGAGGAGAGAACCGTTGATATGTTAAAACGTTCGGCCGAAATTATGATGCAAGAATGGGTTTCAGCAACGCGTCTGTGTGCCTCTGCCAATCCTCAAGGGTGTAATGCTCGCGTTCTCGTTGATCTAGCCAGACCAGTGCGTCAAACTTGATCATGAACGCGTTGAAGATGAGCTCTCGCTCTGGCAGCACGTCGCCCAGAGGTTTTTGGAGGCAGCATCGGCATTCCTGCGCATGCGCTGCTGTTCACGTCGGGCGTGTGAGGAGGTACCAATTTTGCATTTTGTAGGTATCGCTGAGTGCAAAAAGGCAGCTGCGTGAAGTTGAGGCCTGACGGAGCGTAGGGAAGCGGTTGGTAGACTGGGGGAATCATGGTGCGCTGAAGTTGGAGACACAGGAGTGACGATGATTGGTACAAGAAAACACAGCAGTCGTGCTGATTATGAGAAGTGAAGCTGAAGCCTGACAGAGCGTAGGGAAGCGGTTCATAGACTGGGGTAATCATGGTGCACTAGGAAGTTAGAGACAGAGGAGAGATGATGATTGGGACCTTTATAACCGAGCTGAGATGTGGCTGCTTCCACAGTCCACAGTCCACATTCCACAATCCACAATCCACAACACTCTGACCAGCACTATCCGAGCTGCAGAAGCAAAACAATAAATAAATAAAGGGATCGTAGTAGAGTCCTGTAGTCGACTATGGTGCTTGGACCAACAACAAACTTTGAGGTAACATTGGTGGTGATCTCTGGACTCGTTCTGGCCTTGCCCCTTCCATTTCTCGTAACAAGTGAAGAAAAGAATTCTGCGGAGAGGTAATGATTGTAACCATCTCAACTGAAGTAGTGCGATCAAGCTGGAGAACAAAAGATGTTGCGACGACCGCCCGGGCGTTCACCAAAGCCCAGAACGCTGAGTTCGTACGCAGGAGATTGGCGACCTTCGAGAACATGCGAGGGCAAGGTTTGACGACGGTACAAGTACAAAACGAGTTATAAAATAAGCTGATGTTGCTCTTTTTTTGAAAAAGGGGTGGACCTCACATGAATTGCACGACAACGTTGATTGGTCCAAGTGCTCCGGATTTTGAAATTTCGGCATGGGCAGTAATATTTGTTGATCGTCTGCTTGAATTGGCGCGATGTAAGTGTGACCGACACGTACTCTGTTGTTGTGGGGGGTTTCGTATTGACGCCCAGAACGGGTCGCGAGCAGAAGGAAGCCAGTCCAGTCTTTCTCCATGTGGGATTTCTAGAATTTTGGTTGTGCCGAGAGTGTTGGACAAGGCAATGCCATGTCAGCTTGATGCTGACTCCGAGGCTGTTGCTGAGGGGGTCAACAAGTAATCAAGGTATGTACGATTGACATACGCGGCGAAGCGAGCAAAACGGTTGATGGTTCATGCACATCGAAGAATTTCTAGGCAAATTTCGTAATGATTTTTCAAGCGATAATCAACTTGAAATTTTCGCTTCCTAGTGGCCTATAAGATAGAAAGAACGTCCATCTTCCCTCGCTGGCTAGGGAAGACTCTAGAGCCGAAAGCCCCAAACCGAGGAGTCCCAGTGTTGGCAATTTCTTCAAAACGTTAAGATGCCTGTTCTCCGAATCTTAACCCTGTGTGAAACTTCAGAAAGCCTGGGGGGTGTTGAATGTCTCATTCACGAGTTGGTGAAACTTACCGATCACGAAAATTCTGAGGATCCTCTGGAGCTGAATGAACTCCACCTCATTAATTTCGCAATAGCTCACATAGATTGTCGTATTCTCCATCGCCTGTATACCCAGATGTCCACGGTCGAGACTTTGACATTGGGACCAGGGAAAAACGTTGACAATCTCGCTCTGGCAATGGAACTGCTCCCCACATCCGGCGGACTGCTGGATCTTCCTCTCCCTAGACTTCGGTCATTGGCCGTGTTTGATATTCCAAAACAACTCGTACGGCGCATCGTGCTAGAACGACAATCGCTCGCTAGGCCGTTGGAGGAGCTTCACTGTCGTTTTGATGAACGTTACCGTTATTATGATGAAGATGACAACCCTTCTACGGAAGATGATTGGCAACATCAAGTCGCGAAATACGAGCATTTCCGTCGCCTAAGGTCCACTCGTTACACTGACGTGGTTGGTGCCTGTTGGAGTCCGAGTCCGAATCGTCCGAGTCGACGAACACCGAGGGATCCGAAGGAGAGGCACGGGAGGACTAGGTATGCGAGCGCAAGGCAGAAGGAGCGGAGTTGAACTAAAAGCTTGATGTTACAGTCATCCAATGCAAGTCCCCAGGCCTCGGTGCCTAACATGTTTTGCAGGTCGTGCAGCGTGCCGTCACCCGATGCCATATTCTGAAATCTGCAAGAGCCTGCCTTGTTCATGTTCTCGGAATCTCGGATAAGCCATGATAGTCACAATCCCGATTCTATCGTCAGGGTAACCAAAGAAGAGGAAGGCAAATACTACACGACACCTCTGGAGCACGAACCACCACTGTGACACTGGAAATCTTGAACTACATGAACGTTTGGTCCGTCCTAGACAGGACAAGTGAAATTGCAACTGCGAAGATCCTATGTATCACTAAAGATTGAACGATGGGCCCAAAGTAAGCTTGCTAACTTGTTCGACCCAAGTTTGGGAGCTGCGAATCCATGGTACGTGAATGAGGGACTAGGTTAAATATGACCACCGCTTGTCAACAAAATCTTGGACCCGTTCGCAGTCCATGTAATCAATACGATGGTACTTCTCGACTCCATGCTGCCAATCATCTTGGACGCTCTCATCCTGTTGACCATATTGATAGTAAAGCTCCTCCAATGGACCAGCGAGTGACATTCGTTCTAGTACGATGTGCCTCATGACGTTTTTTGGAACATCAAATGCAACCAGTGTCCGAAGGTTAGGGAAAGCGAGATCAGGCAATCCATATGGCGTAGGGAGCAGTGCCATTGCCAACGCAACATTGTCACCATCTGCCCGTGGTCCCAGCGTCAATGTCTCGACAACCGCCATTTGGACGAACAGGCGATGGATGAAGCCGGGACGTTCTTGGTGGCTGAAATTAATGAGATGAAGTTCATCTAGCTCCAGTAAATAGCTAGAAGAATCATCCTCATCAGGATCATACTCATCAGGATCTGTGAGCGTGGCTAATTCTTCGAAGACCCCTTCAACACTGTTTTCTTTCTCTAATGATGCTACACACAACGTCAATATGCGAAGATTAGGCATTTTAACGCTATGAAGAAAGTTGGCAGTCCAGGATGCCATTGAGCGTGACTTTATAGCCAAGCTATGTAGATTGGGCAGCTCGATGGACATGGTGTCATCATAGCTTGGGAGCTCCAGCTCAAGTGTCAGTGTCCTGAGGTTGACGAGCGCGCCAAGTAGCTGCGAGATGTTTTTTGCTCGGTTAGGCCACGTTTCGGTATCCTCGGGAATGTCGGTGCAATAATCATCATAGTGGATACGCAAATCCGAAAGATGAGATGAAAACATATGGGAGGATGGCCAGGTCCAGCTTATGCCAAAAAGAAGAAGATCGCGGATGGGAGGCACTGAACCAGGGAAAAGCGATGGTTCATCCATCAAGTGATCTGCATGGCGTGGGTTCTGTATGAATCGAAGATGTAGCTTTTCCAGGTTGCAGGCTGGGTGAACTGAAGGAAGTGACATGGACGAAAGCGCCTGGCATGTGTGAGAAAAGGAAGTCGTCCTGAGTGTAAACTCGCGCCAACGATGGACATGTGCGTATAACTCCTTGATGACGAAGACAAGATGAACACCGGCTATTATCTCTCCGCGCGATGCAGGTTTTAATCCACTTCTAATCGAAGATGCAGTGATAATATCAGTGTCATTCCACGAAATTGGCACGATCCAACTGGGATCGTCCCAAAGAAGTGTGATGTTGAGGAGAGACGTCCCACTATTTTGCACGAATTTACGCGCGTGCTCGAGAGCTGCAGCACCTTCCTTGAAGGATATTTGCAGCTCAGTCCACATTGACGGAGTCTGTGTCAAGAAAGACTGCCATCGCTTGCACACACTCGCCGCTAGCAAGATCACTGACTGCGGCGGAGTATCGCTTTCAGGCTCCCATTGATCGCCGTTGCACTCAAATGCGTCTCCCCAGTCGTCCCAATGTACTGCTGCAAATTGAACGGCGACCCTCTTCGAGATATTCGTGCAATGTTTCCTTGCCTCCTTCACCAAGCAACTTGAAAATGATGAAAAGTATATCATCAGGGAGCCGCTCGACACAAGAGCTAGCCATCATCACTGTTTGGAGAAGTCTCAAGGTAAGTGTAATGTTGTGGTTGACAATTCCCAGAGAGACTCACTCATGGGAGGTGTTTTACAACCGCTACGCCAACTTGAATGCGATTCCTCCGTTGTTCTTGTACTCGATGAGGATCAGCCTCTGATAGTCTCCCTAGCCAAGCCCTTTCAACAAGGAAGACAGTCCTCCCTCTAATTTAAAGGTCTCTGTGAAGTTATAGAGTGAACGCTTGGCTCGCGAAAATTTCGGTTGACTGCCATAAACCCACCCATTACGACATTCACCTTCGCCAAGTTAGCCTCATAGTAAGTACTTAATAGGCCAGCCTGGCCAGGACCCAGGCAGACGCCCTTACCTCAACGCCCATCTTCTGATGACGCTTTGCTCGAGTGCTCGAAGTTTTCTTGCGAGAAACATTTGTACTTTGTTGATACCAGTGCTTCGCGGATCCAAGCACCAGTCTTGGCGACAGGTCGAGAGCGAATGAGTGAGGACAGGCGACCCACCAGGCCAAGCTTCACACTGCCCAATTGTGTTTGAGCAGCTCGCCTGTCTTCGCATCCCAGATTTTAACAACGCTCTCGTTGTATCCTCCTGTTGCAATCTTTGTATTGTCGGGTGAGTAAATCACTGCCCACATGTGCTCGTGCCCAGTCTTGATTGGACCGAAGACTGTCTCCCCACTCTTGACATCCCATACTCTTGCAGTTCCGTCCCAGGATCCACTCATATTCACCTGCCATTTGCACTCCAGCACACTGATAACACGTGGCCAGTGTGCTCTGTCCATTCTGCAATGATCTTTTTCGTCTCGACATCCCACAACCTCACTTTTCCGTCTTCACTTCCGCCAACAATTGCCATGCTGTTTGAGGATAATGATATATTGTACACACCTGCTTTCCTGTCATTTTCCCACTCGTCTAGCCAGTTCCCGCCTATCTCTATGCTGCACTCCAAGTCTCATAGTCGGAGTGAACCGTACCAGGAACATGTAATGACGCGGTGTCCTCCAGGCAGTTGCACGACACCTTTTACACTGTCGGTATGGCCTCGCATTGTCTGCCGATGTCTTTTTCTTCTAATCTGCTGGGGCCACCAGCCTTGCATGATCTTAGAATTAGCATGCTTGTCTGGCAACTACAAATATTGCGGGTGAGTTGGCGTGCTTATCTTCTAGATCTCACTTCAGCTCCTGCTAATATAAGCGCACTAGCTATCGATCACCAGGCAACCTACTTTCTTCACCCGGAAGGCAACTTTGGTACTGTTTACACAGGAGTTGCGTATTTGGGAATGCACAGAGATCTTAGTGGGCATCCAAATTCGCTGGTAAGCAGGTGGGTATGTTACAGAAGACTGTATCACTCACGGGAAGAACCGTTCAGAGGAATTTAGTGCACAAATCACTAGCGATCAGCGGCATGTGGATGAAAGCCAAGGGACTTTGGCACCTGTTTGATTAGGCAGTCTTTTATTAAGGTGCGTCTCACATGTTCGTTTCACAGCTCAATTGCTGTAGATTGTAACCGCCTCACAACTGACCTAGTAAGTTCCCCCGTAGATACATTCTAGAAACAGCTCAGGCTGTAATACAGGTTCCACCATTCCGGTTCAGGAGGTATGGTGCTGTTTATGAACCAATGGTTGTGGTGCAGATGATCGTGACGTTAAGGTGTTGCCCTTCGCTGCCCACTGAAGAATGTGCACCCATTAAACATTGACGTGCTTCGCAGAGGGTCCAAAGAGGTGAGAAACGAACATAGTCATTGGCTACTGTAGTTAGTAGGTGTTCCTATGAATAAGATGGCCATATACCCGTACAACTTGATCTGGGAGTCGAATGTAAACCCATATTAGCCACACTTGAACTGGTGCATCAGACTCAGTGGCCGTGTCCATGTTCATCAGTTCTGTGTCATTTAAAATAGTTGATGAGCCTACTTGCCAATGCCAGCATGCCCACATGTGAGGATCGTAATGTGTGCTTATTTTTCAATCTGTACAACGAGGTACTAGACTGACATTTCAATTCCTATTCTACCTGTTCTGGCACACATTCTGATAAAATACAGAGTACCATTGTTGAAACGTCTCAGTCCCTTCTCCAAAAACTGAAATTATACATTTGTTGTAGCTCCCTTCCACTCGTCTCTGATCATCAATTCGGTCCACCGCCTGGCAACTACATCAGTGTAATGTACAGACTCCAGGCTATTGATGTGATTGTATTTCTTGACTTGATGTTGCCAATCATCCCCAGTCAAAACCCACAACACACTGAGCCACGTAGAGCCACAGAATTACAGAGGGGAGACAGGCTGATCCACGTGTAGACAAACTTTGGTTCGTTTTTACAGGTCACGTCATGTAAACACAGTAGCTATGAACCCAGAAAGGCAACGCTATTGGCAACAATGTTTACTTGTCTTGTCATTCACCATTTTTGCTGCATCTAGGCTGCAAAGTACGAGAAGCATGCAAAGCAACTCTGCGGCTGTTCACGCTTTTCATATATTGCAGCCTTGGGCTCATTTATCAATGCCTCTGAAATCTTACTACTGCAACTGTACCAGGAAGTGCGGAGGAGTCCACAAGGAAGTCACTCGCAGCATCTACAGAAGCCACCACAAATTTCGCCATGAAACGGCCGAAGTCATACCAAGGACTACATCCCATCAACCAGCTAGGCCAACAGAGATGTTGCAGGACTGGCTGCACAGACATCACTCACCAGATGAGCCTGCCAACCCAGGGCAAGCTTCTGGCACCAGGACTGCACGCGCATCTTCCCAGATACCTTCTGGGTCTCCTTGTAGCTCACCCATCCCTTGGTTGCTGGACGAATATCGGGATCCTGAGCAACGTGCTCCCATCCCAAACCATGTCCCAAGTCCACTAGCAGATCAGTTCGATGATTTTGATCCGCCTGCATTTGACTATCCACAAGTGCGTGTATTCTAACCAAAATATGCTCGTATGTTGACCGCAAATTGGACAGCCTGAATATAACCCCAGACGGGCAACTGTCGAGGATGAGCCTGATTTTGCGGATATGCCAAGACCATTAGATGCCGACGAGGAAACCCTTCTGCAAGATATCTATACCAACATCAAACAGGAAGACCTTCATACCTCAATCGCGTTTATTACTGCCCTTCACAATGCTTCACTGAATGATGCTGGTACAGGACTCAGCGAAGACGCAACACACTGCCTCTGCAATCCTCCAACACAACAGCTTTCATTAGACAACAATAGGGCTCTTCATCTTGCCATTCGCCTATATCTTGAACTGAATCACTCTGATGAGGATTATGTTAAAGCCCATGCAGCTCTCATTGAGTATGACGGCGTTCAACTCCCTTCGCTACACCAAATCAAACGAATTGTTGCCGAACTTAGTGGGGTTGAAGAAATGGTGCATGATATGTGCATCAACACATGCATCGGGTTTACAGGTCCATTTTCGCTCCTGCAGCACTGTCCTGAATGTGATGAACCTCGTTATGATCAGGAAGTACTACATTGAACTCACAGTAAAGTCAAGACACCTCGCAAGCAGTTTGTCTCTGTCCCCATTGGCCCCCAGCTACAAGCCTTATATTGTGATCCGCAAAGTGCGCAAGAGATGTCTTACCGCAATGAGTGCACCCAGCAAATTGTCGAGGAGTGTCATATCCTGTACTCCGGACCCCATTTCCCATCCCTATTGTTACCATCCTTTCCTTTGCGCATGCTATACTTCAGTAGGATCAGCCCTGCTACCTCCGTCCATCATCCAACTTGATGTCTAGCCTTCCGAATGCTACAGCCAGCCTGTACCCCTGACCCCTGAATCTTCGGATCTTCGGATCTCTAGACTTCCGGAACCTGTCCGGATATATCCGGACTACTTTCCCGCGCTCCGGATCCAGACTTCCGGACCTATATCGGTTCTGGTCTGATGTCCAGTTCCATCTCTAATACTATACAATAAGCTTTCCTGTGCATATAACGTTATCACAGCCTTTTTCATTATTCGGTATTCCTTACTTCCGGCTTCTTGGTAATCCTTAATATCCAACTACATTCCATGATCTGTTTACCTGTGTTTCATTTCTAGTTATGTTTTCTGTTCCGTTTTACTTGTGATTCTAACTTCCGGCTTTCATTGTTTAGCGATAGTCTTTGCTTATACTTCGTACATAGCCTTGAGCCTTAGTATATAAACCTCCGTACATACTTGTAGTACCTCAGTTCGAATATTAACGTTATTTTCCATCTCTCTAGTCCTAAGGGATTAACTCCCTTATGTTCTGACTCTACCTTTCGGTAGTCTTTCCTTATGTTCCGATACTTTCGGACCTCGTCCGATAGTCAATCCTTGTCCATCCTTATCCTAAGCTATTCCGGACTATGTCCGATAGCTATTCCTAGTCTTTCCTTATCCTTAGCTATCTAGGACCTTGTCCGATAGTTAATCCTTGTCTTTACTTAACCTCCGCTACTTTTGGACCTTGTCCGATAGTTATTCCTTGTCATTCCTTATCCTTGACTATTCCGGACTTCGTTCCGATAGTTCTACTTCATCCTTCGCTTATCCGTAACCATTCCAGACTTCTTCCGGATAGCTATTCGTTATCCTCTGCTTATCCGTGACTATCCTGGACTGCGTCCAGATAGACATCCCTCATCCTGTGTTCCTCCAGACATCCTTTGTCACTCTTCCTCTGGTCTGATCTCGGACATCCCATCCTGTTCCTTTCTGCTTCGGACATAGTCCGCTGCAGCCTTTCCTCTGTTGGTTTCTACTTGGGATTTATCCTGAAGTAGTCCTTAACTCTTTCCACACCTCTGAACTTGTTCTAAGTAGCCTTCCTATTTCCGGACGTACGTCCGGATTTAGTTCCCACGCTTCGGATATGGTCTCGGACGAGTTCCTACAGTTCCGGATATCATATCCGGACTTTCCCACGCTTTCCAGAAGTCCTCTGGGCTCTTCCACCAGAGTTACCTTACCTTCGGAAGTTCAACCGAACTTCATTGGATGTCCTCTGGACTTCAATCTGAAATGTGGGGCACGTACTCGGGTAAGGGGCACAGCGTACAAGCTGAGGCCAAGCCCTTCCTTCCTAATCCAACCCTCCGGCATGGTTCATAACAAGGAGCTTGAATGTGAAAATGGACACAAGCAGTCCTGGAATGATTTCATTGATGGGACTGACTACCTGGAGGCAGTTGCAGCAGGCAAGATCACAAACGAGGACATTGTTCTCATGATGTCAATTGACAGCACTCAACTGTACAAATCGAAAGCATCTGACTGCTGGATGTCGATATGGGTTGTATTTGACCATTCCCCAGAGACACGATACAAAAAGAAATATGTCCTACCTGGTGTCATTATTCCTGGACCTCGAAAACCTAAAAACCTTGACTCCTTCCTGTTCCCTGGTTTCCACCACCTCGCTGCGCTTCAAAAAGAAGGCCTCACTGTGTGGGATGCAATGCGCGACATCACATTCATTTCCCATCCTTTCCTCACACTGGGAACTGCAGACGGCCCAGGGCTTGCATACCTCAATGGATTTGTTGGCCACCATGGGAAGAATGGCTGCCAGCTGTACTGTGGTGTTAGAGGATGGCACAAAGCTGGGTGCCCACATTACTACCCTGCGTATATGAGGCCCCCAGACTATGATGTTGAAGGTTGCAATCATCCCGATGTAGATGTCAAGAACCTCCCTGTATGTTCTTCCAACATTTACTGGAAAAACTTGATATATGTCCTCCTGTTGCCGAATGAAGCACAGTACAAGAAACGACGATTGGAAACAGGTATCTCAAAACCAAGCATATTTCTTGGTTTCTCGTCCACTCATACCTTTGGTATTCCAAAATGCTTCAGATCAGATATCATGCACCTCATTTCACTCAATATTCCCGACCTTTTGATCCCTCTATGGCGTGGCACATTTGAGTGTGATGCTGATGATGACAAGTCTACCTGGACATGGGCAGTTCTCACCGGAACTGTTTGGAAGGATTTCGGCAAGGCTGTCGCTGCAACCACCCCACATCTCCCAGGTTTCTTTGACCGCCCTCCTCGTAACCCAGCTGAAAAAATCAACAGCGGCTACAAGGCATGGGAATTCACCATACTTCTCTATGGAATAGGTCCACTAGTACTTCACAATGTCCTCCCACATCCCTACTGGCAACATTTCTGTAAGCTTGTCCATGCTGTTTGCATAATTTCACAGTACAACATCACACATGCAGAACTCGAGGTCGCTGCTAGGTTATTTGTTGAATTCATTGAGGAATTCGAGCAGCTCTATTATCAGCAGCAAGCTTGAACGGATTCACTTTGTATGGCAAAGTATTCACGCTCTTGGACATTATGCAAATGAAGTCGTGACCAAGGGACCACTTATATGTGCTTCGCAGTGGACTATGGAGCGCACTATTGGGAACCTTGTTGGGGAGATCCGTCAGCCATCAAATCCATATGCTAACCTCACGCAGCGTGCCATTCATCGAGCACAGCACAATGCTTTGATGGTTATGATCCCAACTCTTGATCCTGATTATGGCAAACCATTGTACCCAAGATGGTCCAAGGACCTTGGAAATGGTTATGCCTTACTGAAGCTACAAGAACGCTCTCGTCACGTCACCACCTTCGCTGAGGGCATCATAATCAAAACCTTTCTTGATGCGCACTATCCATATTCCCCTGAATACGTCTTCTTTGATTTGCATCAGCACTTTCGAGTGTGTTGTTGGGCCCATCTCCAACTTCCTAATGGACAAACATGTCAGCTCGGTCTTTTCTCTGAGAGAAACTCAACAAAATGCTCGACATGTGCACACAATGTAAAGGCATGCATAAGACTTAATTTTATCTGACAACCTGGCTAATAATTCATACAGCTCTCTATCGAAGGAGCATTGTACTTTGCTGAGGTACTTTTTTTCTTCAAGATTAGGTCAGACCACCAAACACTCGAACCTCTCGCTCTTGTTTCTGTGTACTCCCCTCCAGACTGGCCCCTCTTGCAAGAGTCAAACAACACATTCTACACCTGCAAGCATCAAGGGGAAGTAGGGCTAAGGGTAGTTCATGTGAAAACATTCTTATCTGTCAGTGTCAATGATTCCACACATGCTGGCAGGAGAGGAAAGGTTTTACATGTTTGAGAAGCCTGGGTTGGACCTTGCAAACTTAGGGGGGATCCTTTGGGATGAGGATGACGAGGACAATCAGTAATATGATTCCATCAGAAAAAATACAAAGTGATTATGCTACGTATCCAACAGTGCCTGGAGTTCTTGTTTCATCTTTCGCACTGCTTGAAAACTTTTGTCTGTTCCAGAACGGTCATACCATCTCGCATCTTCCTCCCTTGTGAAGTATTTCCAGTAGATTGAGCCTGGAGGCGGTGGACTTGGAGTCACAAACATGCAGTGACAGTCCAGGCGAGTCGTTGACTCAGAGACAGACATCGTTTTAGGCCCAGGGTTCGTAGATGTAGCCACAAGGTCGTCAGATTCAGATCTAGGAGCGACATGAGTAACTGGTGGGTCGTCCAATTCGGGTTCTGTGATGCTTCCTGTGCTGAGCGGAGCCTTCGAAGTAGGAGTTGTGATGGTAGGAGTGACATGCATAACTGGTGGGTCATCTGATTCGGGTTCCATGATGCTTCCTGTGCTGAGTGGAGCCTTTTGTAAGGAAGGCATAGCCTTCAGCGATGAACAAGTGCATCAGCGGCAACGGTAGCCAATTTGATATCAGTACTTTTAAAAGTTTCTATTTCCTTTCATGTTCACTCTCCATAATCTTTCACTATCAGTTTCCCTTTGTCTCCCTTAGATTTACGTCTCAATCACTAGTCCTTATCCCTTTCACTTAGATTTCCCTTTCATACTCTATAGACAAAGACTCTACCTCACTTAAAAACTCGCATGTATCTCCTGTGGAATTCAGTAAATTTACTCCCTCGAAGCTAATGCACGCAATGCAGACCGAACTCTCCCGTATCACTCTAAACAAGACAACTTCAAACATCGCTATCAAGACTATCCAAAACATCATTCTTCAAAGACATAACAGTATTCCCCTTCGAACTCAACAGCAGCATTACACTTTGAAGTAGCAGGAAGTGGGATGGTTTTCTGTTTACATTTCGGTGTTGCAAAGCTTGTGTAGTATAGTGTTATGAACCATGCCGGAGGGTTGGATTAGGAAGGAAGGGCTTGGCCTCAGCTTGTACGCTGTGCCCCTTACCCGAGTACGTGCCCCACATTTCAGATTGAAGTCCAGAGGACATCCAATGAAGTTCGGTTGAACTTCCGAAGGTAAGGTAACTCTGGTGGAAGAGCCCAGAGGACTTCTGGAAAGCGTGGGAAAGTCCGGATATGATATCCGGAACTGTAGGAACTCGTCCGAGACCATATCCGAAGCGTGGGAACTAAATCCGGACGTACGTCCGGAAATAGGAAGGCTACTTAGAACAAGTTCAGAGGTGTGGAAAGAGTTAAGGACTACTTCAGGATAAATCCCAAGTAGAAACCAACAGAGGAAAGGCTGCAGCGGACTATGTCCGAAGCAGAAAGGAACAGGATGGGATGTCCGAGATCAGACCAGAGGAAGAGTGACAAAGGATGTCTGGAGGAACACAGGATGAGGGATGTCTATCTGGACGCAGTCCAGGATAGTCACGGATAAGCAGAGGATAACGAATAGCTATCCGGAAGAAGTCTGGAATGGTTACGGATAAGCGAAGGATGAAGTAGAACTATCGGAACGAAGTCCGGAATAGTCAAGGATAAGGAATGACAAGGAATAACTATCGGACAAGGTCCAAAAGTAGCGGAGGTTAAGTAAAGACAAGGATTAACTATCGGACAAGGTCCTAGATAGCTAAGGATAAGGAAAGACTAGGAATAGCTATCGGACATAGTCCGGAATAGCTTAGGATAAGGATGGACAAGGATTGACTATCGGACGAGGTCCGAAAGTATCGGAACATAAGGAAAGACTACCGAAAGGTAGAGTCAGAACATAAGGGAGTTAATCCCTTAGGACTAGAGAGATGGAAAATAACGTTAATATTCGAACTGAGGTACTACAAGTATGTACGGAGGTTTATATACTAAGGCTCAAGGCTATGTACGAAGTATAAGCAAAGACTATCGCTAAACAATGAAAGCCGGAAGTTAGAATCACAAGTAAAACGGAACAGAAAACATAACTAGAAATGAAACACAGGTAAACAGATCATGGAATGTAGTTGGATATTAAGGATTACCAAGAAGCCGGAAGTAAGGAATACCGAATAATGAAAAAGGCTGTGATAACGTTATATGCACAGGAAAGCTTATTGTATAGTATTAGAGATGGAACTGGACATCAGACCAGAACCGATATAGGTCCGGAAGTCTGGATCCGGAGCGCGGGAAAGTAGTCCGGATATATCCGGACAGGTTCCGGAAGTCTAGAGATCCGAAGATCCGAAGATTCAGGGGTCAGGGGTACAGGCTGGCTGTAGCATTCGGAAGGCTAGACATCAAGTTGGATGATGGACGGAGGTAGCAGGGCTGATCCTACTGAAGTATAGCATGCGCAAAGGAAAGGATGGTAACAATAGGGATGGGAAATGGGGTCCAGAGTACAGGATATGACATATAGCCCAAGAATGAATAAATGAACTACTAGCAGGGGTGTACTCACAGGTCTGCTACCCAATCAGAATTGTTGTCAATCTGCTTGGCACGTGGATGGCGAGAAAAGTGCTGCTTTAGAAGGTCGAGTCGGGCAGGATTTGCAAGCCAATAGGCTCCATCAAGGTCCAAGTCATTCAGATGTGGGCTGCTACCACCGAGGCCCTCTGTCAACTGGTGCTGGTGATCTATGCTAAATTTAAGAGTGTAAGTAAGTCATTTTATGGATATAGTGGTTACTCACCTTAGATCTTGTTGCAGATACTGATCAATATCATCAGAATCTGACGGCAAGTCGAAAAATTCTAGCACTAGAGGAGGGATATCCATTATGAGACAAGTTGACAGTGAGTTGCGTGCACTGACTTTGGACTTAGAAGAATTATCGGGCACTTACAAACAAAGGTAAACAAGCTCTTCACTCTGCATGACAATGAGCACACTACACAATGACAATCCTGAGCCATACCAAACCCATGATTTGAACCACCACCAGCCCAATCCACACCTTTGTTTCCGTGATTTACGCCACCATCACCAGCACAGGCCCTATGACTTCTCTGAGTCACTTCTCCCATCTCCAGAGTCCATGCACCTCAGGTTGTTACAGTAATGTTGTCACCCCCTATCTTTTCTTCTATCTCATTGAACTTACAGCTGCTTTGCCTTGTATTTGTAGAGCCTCGGCTCATCTCAAACTTATCTTATCTTATCTGATTCGTCATACCCTTAGCCCCTATCAGTTATGACTCATTCTACCCTTGGCCCATACCCTTGGCCCAAGCCCTTCACCAATTACCATGTCAGGCCTTTGCCTGCCTTTCCTGTATCTTTTATTCCTGCACATACCAGACGAGCCTCCCCTAAAGCCACTTCCCCATTCCTATATAAGCTCGCCATGTATCATAGTAGTTCTTTACTTTAATCCTACTTGGTTTTCACCTGAACTCCTTCACTTAAGCTTCACAACTTAAGTGTCTTAATCATTTTCTATCTTCAAGCACTCCTCATCAATAGTCTGAACACAATTTGTATTCTAGAGGTGCCAGCCCTCTGAATACCGAACCCTTGATCCTGCCAAAGAGGTGCCATCCCTCTTTACCAGTATCAAGCCAGAACCCCTTCTCTTTTGAAGGCAGAACCTCTTGACGAAGATATCTCTCGTGCGCAAGGGACAGTTCTCTTTTGAGCCATCGTCAAGAGACCCATCCAAGTTCTGTAACAAAGGATTAAAGTCTTATTGATCCTCTCCGGTGCTTATCATAGCAATCCACCATTTCAACCGGAAGAAGAAGATTCAAGTGGGAAAGTGATCCGCAGGACCTACCCACAGAACCAGACACCACCACCTCATCTGAAGACGAATTCCTTGCAGAGAAACCACCCAGACAACTCTCAGCGAACCCTTCATTTAGAATGTATAACCAGACCGTTCTCGCTAAGGCTGCAGAAATCAAAGTTGGAATCCCGACTAGATTCTCTGGAGATCTTACAGACGCTAGCAGATGGAAGTATTCAGTACTTGCCTACCTGCACTTGAACAAGACCATCTATGACAACGACAAAAAGAAGATCATCAATGCACTGTCCTATATGACAGAAGGATCAGCCGCCACTTGGGCGCAGAACTTTTACACCACAGCATTTTCCACTGTTGCCACTCCAGTATGGGGAACAGCAGATGACTTCTGGAAGGAATTTGACAAAGCCTTTGTCCCTGTCGACTTGACCATTAACGCCATGACCAGGCTGAAGAGTATTAGACAAGGAAACAACCTTGCTAAATTCATAGCCAAATTCAAGACCCTCATCACTCAAGCTGGTATCAAAGAAAGTGTCTCCATTATCCACTTCTTTGAAAACGCACTTGAACCAGGATTGAGAAACCGAGTTTACCAGAAGGAAATGGTTCCCAAGACTTTTGACAAGTGGGTTGAGGCTGCCATCCAGCTCAATGCCAACTGGCTCAGAAGCAAGGCCGTTATGCAAGGCTTGCACCAAAAGCCTTACAAATCCAATGGTAATACCAGATACGTCCCGAAACCGCACATCAACAAGGATTGCGATCCTGATGCGATGGACGTCAATCATCTCAGCAAGGCTGAGCGTAACAGATATATGAAGGAAGGCAGGTGCTTCACATGTGCAAAGACTGGACATCGTTCCAACAACACTGCCTACCATCCCAAGAAGAAGAACGTCCGCTGTCAAGATATTGAGGAAGAAATGGATGATGAAGAATCCGTCGAAGAAGTCAACTGACTTAAGGATTTTTGAAGAAGAGGACTGTATCGACGTCAGTACCTCAAAACCGAATCGGACTTGTACATAAAGTAGGTGATTGTAAAGAAATGAGAATCCCCATTACTCTCATCTCCTCTCACCGTCCGAAAACCATCGAGACAACTGCTGTTGTTGACTCCGGAGCATCCAGAACATGGGATTAGAACCCATCGCCTCAAGAAACCTTTCCGCATATGGAATGCCGGTGGCACAAACTCCGGGAAAGGAAGAATCACTCACTATTGCACCATAATGGTCAAAGTGGATCAACGAACCATGTATGGCAAGTTTAACGTCCATAAACTTGGCCACCATGATTTGATCTTGCTCGGGATCCCCTGGCTGAAAGCCATGAACCCTACAATTGATTGGGCTGAAGAAACTCTCAGCCTTCCCAGGACTGAACGATCCGAAAAGCTTGAAAAGCTTATGGATAAGGAGAGAAAGCAAAACGGCCTGAAACCGTTATTTGCAAAGAAAGAGGACAGCCCGAAACCACCTCTAGAAGGAAAGAAACGTGAGTGGAAGAATTCCCAACTGAGGAGAAAACCTTCTCAGGAGATGTCAGGAACGTCCATGCAAAAGACAAATAAGGAGAAGCCCTTAGCCTCTGCACTTCCACAAAACGACCCAGTGCAAGCAATCAAGAGTTCCCTGACCCCTGAGAAGGCTATCCCCCGAAAGGAACCTTTCAAAGCCACGATTGAAGAAATCGAAGATGAAGAAGCACCAGGTCTTCTTCCCATCCCTGATGACGATGAAGAAATGATTGATGAAGAAGATGAATGATTCGACACCACTAATGATGTGTGGATTGACAGATTAGGGAACTTCGCTCCCACAGTAGGCTCTGTTGCCGAATATGCTCTGCAGGATGACAAGTCCCTTGTCAAATATTCTGACTCAATGGACATGCATGTCATTGAGAATGTATCCATGGATACCCCTCTGACCAGAGACGGAACATCCCTTGCAGAACAAAAGAAACCGGTGAAGGATCTTCAACTCAGCTGAGGGTGCAGCTGATATAAATGTTGAAGGGAAGAGGAAATGTGCGATAGGCTCGTCCCTTAGGGGATGCAAGAGAGCTGGGATCCACAGGTGACAACTCTAGGGGGAAATGCGCGAAGTGCGCAATAAGGCGATAGGGGCGCGAAGCGCGGGAAAGTCGCGCGCTGTAAAGCGGAACTGAGCGAAAGCGGTATGCGGACGATACTGAGACTTGTTGAGGCGTTAAGACGTGAAGTGCGATGCGGATATGACCACTAGAGCTAACTGCTACTAGGGCTTGCGATGATTTATTCAAAACATAATAAAAACTCGGAGTAAGATGGTAGTGAGATGTAGAAGTAAGTAGGTGGTAGTATGAAGGTAAAAGGTGTGTAGTGCTATAAAATAAACATGGTACGATGTTTAAATAAATGATAAATGGAGAAATTCATACCTGGGAACTTGGTTGGACATGGGAAAAATACTCCTGGAGGTCAGGCGCCCTATGGCGCTTAGGCGCGGGAAAATTCGCCTAAGGTGCGCGCAAGTCGCGCAAGTGTCGCCTATGTCGCGTTTGTGTCGCCTATGTTGCGCGCGTCGCGCGAACGTCGCGTTTATCGCGCAAGTGTTGCGTTGCATGCATGGTAAAAAAAATGTAGACTTGACCTACATCGCAATATAGGCCATTGTGAGGCTACCCAGGATCGAGTCTCTACACCGGTTTCACCCCTGCCATGGCCTACTGAATATGTCAAAATTGGAAACAAAGCCCAGCAATTTGCCCTTGCCACTAATGCAGAGCAAAAGAAGAAGTCATTTGAAGAACTCATTCCTGAGTATCTTCATGACTTTGCTGACATCTTTGTGAAAGATGGACTTAATCAACTTCCTCCTGAACGGCCCGGCATTGATCACTGAATTGAAACGAAACCCGGCTTTATTCCCAAAACATCAAAGATTTACCCTCTGTCAGAAAAGGAAAGAGAAGCAGTCAAAACGTTTATTGATGAAAACGTGAAGAAAGGCTTCATTTCAGAATTGAAGTCGCCACAAGCTAGTGGCTTCTTCTTTGTTGGAAAGAAGAGTGGCGATCTTAGACCCTGCCAAGACTATTGGTATATCAACGATTGGACTGTGAAGAACACATACCCACTCCCACTTCCACTTTCACTTGTGGCACATTTGCATGGTGCAAAGTATTTCACGAAGATGGACGTACGTTCAGGTTATAACAACATTCGCATCCACCCCGACGATCAATGGAAAGCCACATTCACAACTGAATTTGGACTCTATGAGCCGAATGTCATGTTCTTTGGGCTTTGCAATTCACTGGCTACATTCCAGGTATATATGAACCACACCTTCCAACAGGAAATTAATGAAGGGTGGCTTGTCATTTATATGGACGACATCCTAATTTTCTCAAATAACCTCGATGAACACCGGACACGAACCCGGCGTATATTGGAAAAGATCAGAAAGGAACATCTGTTTCTGAAACCCGAGAAGTGCACCTTCGATGCACAAGAAGTTGAATACCTCGGAATGATTATCAGGCCCGGACACATAGCAATGGACACCGCAAAGACTGATGGAATCAAAGATTGGCCTACACCAACGTCTGTTAAGGATGTTCGGTCATTCCTTGGATTTTGCAACTTCTACCGCAACTTCGTACCACACTACTCTGATGTTGCCTGACCACTGATTGATTTAACAAAGAAAGAGACCAAGTTCTTGTGGTCTGAACCCTGCCAAACAGCCTTTGACGAGCTCAAGGTGTGTTTCTGAAACAACCCGTCCTCCAAAACCCTGATCCCACCAGACAGTTTGCTGTTGCAACTGATGCATCCCTTGTTGCGACAGGGGCAGTGCTACTACAAACCAATGAAAATGGTGTTTACCATCCCTGTGGATATCTATCCCAGTCCTTGAACCCTGCTGAATGAAACTACCAGATTTTTGATCGTGAACTCCTTGCAGTCATTCACACACTTGCAGAATGGTGTCACTACCTCGAAGGGAACCCATACCCTGTCGTTGTATTCACTGATCACAAAAATCTGTTATATTTCCAAACTGCACAGAAGTTAACTCGCCGCCAAGCACGCTGGCAGCTAGAATTATCTCGATACAACATCAAACTTCATCACATGGCTGGCACTAAACTCACAGCACCTGATGCTTTATCTCGTCGCCCTGATCACGACTTGGGCAAGAGTGATAATGAGGACGCCATCCTCCTCCCCAATGATATGTTCATCCAACTCTTGGATGAAGACCTGATGGCCTCATTGGCCAATCCTTCTGAATCCGACCCCCTCTTCGCTTGTGCACGTGATGCACTTGATGGACTATCCCTACCGCCTATGAAATCAGTGTTGTCTGATTGGCGTATATCTGAAGGCATCCTTTACTTTAAGGATTGTGCCTATGTTTCCCCCGATTGTCGTCTGGCTATTCTACAGCAGACTCATGATCATCCTACAGCAGGACACCCTGGCCGTTTTAAAACTGAAGAATTGATGAAGAGAGATTATTGGTGGCCCTCTATGGGTACCTATATTTGATGATGTGTTGATGGCTGTGCCCTGTGCCAGCAGATGAAGACCGACACCCATCCCATAACACCACCACTTATGCCAATCACCTCTACCGCTGTTGC
This sequence comes from Suillus occidentalis, assembly GCA_016628085.1. Classification (NCBI taxonomy): domain Eukaryota; kingdom Fungi; phylum Basidiomycota; class Agaricomycetes; order Boletales; family Suillaceae; genus Suillus; species Suillus occidentalis. The sequence continues at coordinate 110,355 of JABBWB010000108.1, forward strand.
CCCTTTCACTCATATTTCCATGGATCTTATCGTGAAACTCCCCATGTCAGGGGGCTTCGACTCTGTTTTGGTCGTGGTCGACCAAGGGCTTATGAAGGGGGTAATTCTCATCCCATGCAACGAAACCATTGATTCCGAAGGAATTGCCAAGCTTTTTCTGAAACATGTCTACCGAAGATTTGGACTTCATGAAAAAGTCATCTCAGACCGCGGTCCCCAGTTTGTCTCCAAGTTCTCTAAAGCTCTTGCCCAGCTACTTGGCTACCAAATTGCAGCATCCACCGCATACCACCCTCAGACAGATGGACAGACAGAACGACTAAATCAAGAACTAGAAACATACCTCCGGATCTATTGCTGATCAAACCCTGAAACATGGGCTGAACATCTTCCTATGGCTGAATTCATCCATAACCACCAAAAGCATGACTCCCGAAATGCCTCACCCTTTTTCCTGATGATGAGATATGAACCACGTGCACTCCCCCATGTCCTCCCCAACTCTACAGTCCCAGTTGCAAACGAGCATGTTCAGAAACTACAGAAGATGAGACAAGAAGCCATCTCGTGCCATAATATCGCCATGCAGCGAATGGCAGAACGAACCCATGGAAAGAAGTACACCCCTTGGAAGATAGGAGACAAGGTTTGGTTATCTGGAAGGAACCTTACCACCCCTCTGCCCTCAAAGAAATTAGCACCAAAATGATACGGACCCTTTACCATCTCCACAGTCCTATCACCAATCACATTCACCCTCGTGCTTCCCCCTCAATGGAAGATCCACCCCACGTTCCATGCCTTGGAACTATCATCCTATCAAGAGACAGAGGTTCACGGTCCGAATTTCACTGAACCTCCACCAGACCTTATCAATGACGAAGAAGAATATGAAGTCGAATCAATCCTCACCCACAAAGGAACAAATAAACAACGATGCTATCTAGTTTCTTGGAAAGGATACTCCAGTGCCAGCAATGAATGGATTCCCGAAGAGAACCTGGCAAATTCCAAAAGACTGTTGAAAGAGTATAAGAAGACTCATCGATTAAGATGAACCCCCAGTCCCCTCTTCTACTCAAACTACCATGAACACTCAGTCTGCCTCATCTTCTTCCTCTGATTTGTCCATTTCCTCGACTTCATCCCTGTCCACCCATGTCGAAGACACGCCAGCCGTCCTCATCCCTGCAACTGCCTGTATTGTGGACACCCCACGTACATTTGTCCCCGCAACCTACTCCTTCGACATCTACAAAGAAAGTATCTCCAGTGCCAATGAAGAGGCTATCATAGAATCCGCTGTCCTTTCTGCACAGCACGCCCTAGAAATTGAACGCATTCTCTGTGAAAGAAATGCATACTCCACCGCAGCGGTCCTCAACACCATCAGAACCGCCCAGCTCATCGAGCAGGAAGCCATGCTCATCCCCGAACCTGCTATTAAGCAGTCCATCCTGCACTACCAAGGGCGTATTCATCGTCTGTGCTACCTGCTTCTGCCTAGTAATATCAAAGAAGATATTCTTAAGGCTGTATTCACCATCCTCAAGCAAACTCGCAACGAGATTGCCAGACCACCATCCCCTCACCATCTTGACGAATATGTTCGCATTCCTAGCACACCTCCACCAGAGGATGCGAAACCAGTTCCCCCTCCACGCACTGCCACTAAGGATCAGACTACCATTAGCCCTCGTAGTCTGGAGTCTGGCACTAAAGATTCACCTATCATTATTTCCGACTCGGATGCCACCCCACCTCCTCATAACATGCGCATCGCACGTCATGAACAGAAACGACGACTCTGAATCACATCTAGATCCATGTCCCCTATTGTCAGAACACCCATAGTGGTGTCACCCACCAATTCCCTTCCATTGAAACTTCCCACCCCTGTCGTCAACAATTTTGTCTGTTGCAACTGCAAGCAATTCGCACATTGCCACAAGAATTGTCCCAAGTACTGGTGCCACGTCTGCTACAGGAATGTGCCCGGACACTTGTCCATTTATTGCAAAAAGTTGGCTGAAAGGAAGAAAGAGGGTAATATCCTTGAACCTCCTTCCGACGACCATAAGCAACCCAACTTCTATCAGAAACTTGCTGTTTGGGAAGCACATGTCAACAAAGAAGAATCTCTCACCTGGCAAAGGGAACATGAAGCAGAGATCGAAGCATGGGAGGACTCTCATGGTAATGACTTCAGTGACGACCCTGTCTATTACGCCAACCAAGATGATTGAAGTGGGTGACTTCATCGCTAAACCGGGGGTAATGTTACAGTAATGTTGTCACCCCCTATCTTTTCTTCTATCTCATTGAACTTACAGCTGCTTTGCCTTGTATTTGTAGAGCCTCGGCTCATCTCAAACTTATCTTATCTTATCTGATTCGTCATACCCTTAGCCCCTATCAGTTATGACTCATTCTACCCTTGGCCCATACCCTTGGCCCAAGCCCTTCACCAATTACCATGTCAGGCCTTTGCCTGCCTTTCCTGTATCTTTTATTCCTGCACATACCAGACGAGCCTCCCCTAAAGCCACTTCCCCATTCCTATATAAGCTCGCTGTAGAGACTCGATCCTGGGTAGCCTCACAACAGCCTATATTGCAGTGTAGGTCAAGTCTACATTACCATGCATACAACGTGACACTTGCGCGATAAACGTGACATCCGCGCGACGCGCGCGACATAGGCGACACAAACACAACATAGGCGACACTTGCGTGACTTGCGCACGCCTTAGGCGAATTTTCCCGCGCCTAAGCGCCATAGGGCGCCTGACCTCCCAGAGTGTTTTCCCATGTCCAACCAAGTTCCCAGGTATGCATTTCTCCATTTATCATTTATTTCAACATCGTACCATGTTTATTTTATATCACTTTACCTTTTTACCATCTTACTTTTCACTTCTCATTAGACAACACTTTACACCACACTACCATCTCACTACAACTTACTCCGAGTTTTTATTATGTTTTGAACAATATCATTACAAGCCCTAGTAGCAGTTAGCTCTAGTGGTCATATCCGCATCGCACCTCATGTCGTAACGCCTCAACAAGTCTCAGTATCGTCCGCATACCGCTTTCGCTCAGTTCCGCTTTACAGCGCGCGACTTTCCCGCGCTTCACGCCCCTATAGCGCCTTTGTTCCCGCGCCTATCGCTTTATTGCGCACTTCGCGCATTTCCCCCTAGAGTTGCCTATATTTGTGGATCCCAGCTCTCTTGCATCCCCTAAGGGACGAGCCTATCGCACTTTATCTCATCCCTTCAACTTTTATATCAGCTGCACCCTCAGCTGAGTTGAAGATCCTTCATCGCCATGTATCATAGTAGTTCTTTACTTTAATTCTACTTGGTTTTCACCTGAACTCCTTCACTTAAGCTTCACAACTTAAGTGTCTTAATCATTTTCTATCTTCAAGCACTCCTCATCGAATAGTCTGAACACAATTTGTATTCTAGAGGTGCCAGCCCTCTGAATACCGAACCCTTGATCCTGCCGAAGAGGTGCCATCCCTCTTTACCAGTATCAAGCCAGAACCCCTTCTCTTTTGAAGGCAGAACCTCTTGACGAAGATATCTCTCGTGCGCAAGGGACAGTTCTCTTTTGAGCCATCGTCAAGAGACCCATCCAAGTTCCATAACACAGGTTACGTGACAATGACTCAAGGGAACATTTCTCTCGTAGAGATAGATCTGTGTCCCATGAGTTTGATAGTTATTATCCGAGTGTGCATGTTTCCATTGATTCACAAATTTGATGGTACTCCTAACTAGTACCACAGGATACTACATCTCACAGTGGAAAATCATTCGCAGACAGCTCATCTTCATTATCATGTCATCCTCCTGGCTTCCAGTCCAACTTTGGGCATGCATATAGCCAGCGAGGTAGTGCATATATGCATGCCAACTCCAGCGAAAACGAGGTGTCTACACTGAAGAATGAGAATCGCGCCCTAGAGCAGAAGATTATCAAGCTCGAGCAGCAAGTCGTATCTCTTGAGGGCAAACTTGAGATATCAAGGTGATTGTTTTTATTTTCATGTTGGCCCATCACATCTGAACATGATTATACTCTTCACTAGTTCTAGATACAAACAACTCCTGGAACGCATTGGCTCTCTTAGCATCACCACACCTGCGGACCCCTTTACTGAAATGTTGAAGATGGTGCGTGAGGCCAATGGACAGATCCCAGTATATCGTGAAGACGACTATGATGGGGTGTACTACTGGTTCAAGAGTGATTGGACAAAGGAATATCTGAGTGGTCATGGTATCCTCACAGTCAAGTGCCCTGATGGTGCTGGCTCTGCATCCTATATTGTTGATGAAGATGGTTTTGTCGCGTCAGAGGCCATCCAGCAGAAAATGTGTGAGACTCTCCACACACTCTGGTTCACATTGCTTGGATTTGGGCATGCACCTACCTCATGGACAAAGATTGATATACTGGCTCTCAAATTTGTTTGGCTTTCAATGCAGAAGACATTTGTTCACTTTCGCTTATGCAATTCTGACTGGAAGACCGATCAATTTGCTATCTGACATTACCCACAATGGACACATAGGCCAAAGGAGCAGTGTGATACTGGTGCACAGGAGAAGGCCATCAAACAGGAGAGCTCTCACGAAATGTTAGTACACACGACATCTGCAAAATCAAAACGGCCGCAATCTGTCACCATATCACCATCCACAAGACACCCAAAGAAGAAGGAGGATCACACTGAGTTTGTCCAGCCTGTTACTGTTGTGAACGCCATCGCAAGGGCTACAGGACCCAAATTTAGTGGCCCGATGCTTGTAGTAGAGACACCTGACGATAATGATAGAATAATCGCCCCTTGGACCTGAACCAAGTGGCACTCCGACTAGGACCCTGGAACCCACACACCCAACGCGTCCAACACACCGCAAAACACTTCTAACTACTATATATACATATAATAATGGCTCCGGCACCCGCCCCAGCGGGCAATAGAGGAAACGGATCGTGAAATATGAGAAATATGATAGCACCAAGTACCAACAACAACACCTCCAACACCTCCCAACCTCCAACCCCAGCACCAGCAACAGCGATACCAACACAAAGCAGACGCACACCACCCAAATTCACTACTCCGGAAATTATAGCTCTGAATAACAAAGTTATCAATGCGATGACAGGCAAAGCTTACTTGGAACATATCGCCCTCGCTATCAGTGGGAAACCATACACAATAGATGCTATATCCTGAAATACTCCTACACACAACTCAGTTAACTGGCATATCCCTCCCCACACAAACTGGCAATCCGTGCAGTGGCCTTCGTTCTGAAGGAAATCATAACAAACGAAACCACTGAAATCATAGCAAGACATGTCACAGCCGTGATATCTCCCCACATAGCTAAGCTACAAGATACTGAAGAAAAACTAATGAAACTGTCCACAGATATAAATGCAACATCAGCCTCCCAAAGCCTGCAACTAGAGAAAATCCAAATGACAGTAGACACCCTCTCAAAGCAAGCAACCAAATCTGCAAACTCCAAACCATCATATGCAGCTGCACTCTTGACAAGCCAAGGTCAACAACCGGAAACAGAGACTCAAGCCCATTGTCTACAACTCATCGCGCGTGAAGCAATCAAGGAAAGGCAAATCATGATAGGTTTCACATCTAACAGCCCACTCGCAGCAGGTAACTCATCCCACGCACAACTTGTCGAACGCGTCAAGACAGCCCTCAAAAACCTAGCTGCAAATGACGAATCACCGAAACTGGACATGAGAGTGGTTACGCAATTCAAGCAAGGTGGTATGATAATTGAAATGACAACTAAAGAGGCAGCAGCCTTCATCCACAGCAACCCTGGAACCAAGGACGAGCTAGTGCGCAACCTCGACCCAGACGCGACATTCAAAGAACGCTCCTACCCACTGATTGTCCCATTCACACCAGTCAGCTACAACCCGACTGACTGCTGAAAACACACATGGCAGCTGGAGAGCGAAAATGGATGGAACAACGGAACGATCCTATCAACACGCTGGGTCAAACCAGCAGAGAAAAGGTCAAGCTCTCAAAAAGTTCGCGCATCTAATGATCATCTTTCGCAGAACCTCAAACTGCAAACCTAGCAATATGCGACGGCATCACAATAGATCACCTTCTCCTTTGGCCAAAGAAGAACAGACGAGAGCCACTTCGCTGTGCGAAATGCCAACACTACGGTCATATAGCTAGGGAATGCATAGCCCATGGAGACACCTGCACGAATTGTGGAAACAACCATTGAACATCAGACTGCCCTGACCAAAGACAAGCATTTCTGCATGGCCTGCAACACAGATGACCACGCTAGCTGGAGCCGCAACTGCCCATCTTTTATTCAAAAATGCGAAGATACTGACAAAAGATACCCAGATAACATGCTACCATACTTCCCTACAGACGAAGAATGGACCCATGCAACAACTCCATCCAAGCTGCCACCATACAAGAAAATGCCGCCAACAACCTTCTCGAATAACGAACTACGCCAACAACGACTCGATGACTATTCAACAAGGAACGAAGGCAATCGCGGCAACAGTGACAGAGCGCCAACCAGAGGAGCAGTACCAACCAGAGGCACCAGACTACCATCAAGAGGATTCGCACCCAACCGAACGACCACACGCTGAAGATCCGAATCCGCCACATCACAATTCAATCTGTCAGACGTAATACAGTTCAGTCAACGAGACTACAATGCATGGAAATGATTAACACACCGGACAACTCGGCGACTTGACTACAAATCTGGCAGCAAAACCTCAACACCTCCTCAGATGCTCAACACTGCATCCTCAGTGGACCAAGTGCAGCTCGCGATTGGGATATCATAGCCATTCAAGAACCCACCATAGACATGAAAGGTAATATGAGAGCCACTCCTGACTGGCACGTTGTATATCCAACGCACCGCTACACACAAGCAAAGTGTTCCGCGCTGTAACACTAGTACATAAATGTATTAACACCAACAGCTGGAGACAACTCCCTTTTCCCTCAGCTGACGTAGTAATAATTCAATTCACAGGATCCTTCGGTAAACTAACTATCTTTAATATCTACAATGATGGCGACAAGCAAGATACTCCCCCAACCCTCCATCAATACCTTGAAAATAACATCTGCACGATACGGCCCACGCACGATGATCATGTTCTATGGCTAGGAGACTTCAATTGTCACCATGCGTTATGGGAGGAAGAATGGAACTGACACCTCTGCGAGCCTCAACAAGCACAAGCAAATGCACAGGCCTGGATTGAACTCATGGCAGACTACGGAATGTGCCAAGCCCTTGTCAAGGACAAACCGACACTGCAATCAACTCGCACAGGTAACTGGACCTGACCGGACAATGTCTTCTGCACCAAACACACCCTGGAAGCCTTCACAATATGCGACACAGCCCCAAGACTATGCCCCCCCAAAACAGACCACATCCCCATCCTCAGTACACTCAACCTGGATATCCCTCAAGCTACAACAACAACCAACTACAACTATCGAGACGTGGACTGGGAGAAATTCAACCTGCGACTCAAGGAACAACTGACAACGATACCAGAACCAAGACCGTTAGTCGACCTTGAAGAATTCCAACTCGCAGCAAAATGCCTTGCAAAAATCCTTCGAGATGTAGTTGACGAAATCGTACCGAAATCCAAACTGAACCCTCACACAAAGCGGTGGTGGTCCAAAGAACTGTCCCAAATGCTAGACCGCAAACATGAGCTAAGTGACCTATCCTATAAATTCAGAGCACTACCAAATCACCCGTCACATGAAGAACACCGCAAATTCAGAAACCAAGTCTCAGAAGCTATCTACAAGGCCAAGAAAGAACACTGGACTCAATTTCTCGAAGAAGCCACTCAACGCGAACTTTGGATAGCAAATAAATATGTCACCACTCCCAGCACTGATGGCAGGAAAACTCGTATACCAGTCCTACAGTCCAAGAATGCAGATGGTACAACCACGGAGGCCATATCCAACGACGAGAAGAGCACACTCCTAGCCAAGACATTCTTCCCACCACCTCCGGCAGAAAACCTCATCCCAGAAGAATTCGAGTACCCAGAACCCATCACCCCATTTGAACGCATCATGGAAGAACATGTCGAACAAGCAATCAAGAACACAAGCCCATTCAAAGCCCCAGGACCAGATGGAATCTGCAACATAGTCTTCAAACTGAAATGCCAACACACTCATACCATACCTAACACGAATCTTCGATGCCGTTTTCACGCTCCAAACATACTATGAACCATGGTGCGACTTCACAACCATAGTACTACGAAAACCAGGCAAAGCCGACTACAGTGTACCCAAGGCATACCATCCCATAGCATTGATCAACACCACATGCAAGCTACTGACAGCCATAGTTACCCAACAAGTCACCAACATCCTCGAAAAGCACCAACTTCTGCCAGCAAACCATTTCGGAGGACGACCGGGACGTTCAACTACTGACTCAGTACACTTACTCGAGGCAACAATCAAGGATGCATGGCAAACAAAATGAGTAGCATCAGTACTATTCCTAGATATCGAAGGAGCATTCCTGAATGCAGTCACCAGCCGCCTTATTCACAACATGCGACGTTGACAGACTACCAATGGAACTCATCTCATTCACAGAATGAATGCTCACAGGACGACAGACCCAACTACGATTCGACAACTTCACCTCAGAATGGTTTCCAGTAACAAATGGGATAGGCCAGGGCGATCCGCTATCGATGATATGCTATTTAATATACAACTCCGACCTAGTTGAAGTAGCACGAGGACGAATAGGCTAACCGAAGGGAAGAAATCACACTAGCCTTTGTGGACGACACAGCCTACATCGCCATAGCCGAAACATTTGAGGAGACACACGAAATCCTGCGAGACATGCTCGAATGAGAAAACAGAGGCTATCAGTGGTCAAGAGAACATAACTCCAAATTCGAAACAACGAAGTTTGCACTCATGGACTTCACGCACAGCAAAATGAAGGAATGAAGTCCCATCATCCTCAATGGAGTCATGATCCAACCAGCACACCATACCTGTTTCCTAGGGAATCATCGTGGATCAAGAACTCACCTGGAAAGAGCATGCAGCATATGCGATAGTGAAAGGAACTGAATATGTCCTACAGATCCGACGACTCTCGAGAACCACCATGGGAATCCCAACCAAACTAATGCGTCAACTCTACCTAACAGTGGCAGTCCCGAAATTCGTATATGGCGCAGACATATGGTTCAAACCGATATTCAGAAGAGGATCCAGTGTGAACATTACCCAAAGAGGCTCCAAAGGAATAGCGAAAAGACTCACATCCATACAATGCATAGCAGCGCTAAGTATAACTGGTGCCATGAGAACCTCGCCAACAGATGTGCTTGAAGCCCATGCAAATCTTCTACCAATACTGCTACTCCTACAAAAGATTTGCCACCAAGCCACTGTTCGCCTAGCCACCCTCCCTCAATCCCATCCACTATACAGTAAACTCCAATGGATAGCAGGACACAATGTTCAGACTCACCGTTCATCATTGCACAACCTACTCCACACCTTCCGCATCTTCCCAAATGACGTCGAAACGATCAACTCATCAAACCAAACAAGAGCATCAGAAGAACCAGCATACAAGACACAGATAGTGAAGGACAAGAAGGCCGCAAAACAAGAGCATGAACAACTCAAGGATGTCATCCGCATATACTCAGACAGATCAGGATACAAGGATGGGATTGGAGCTGCAGCAGTACTGCTACAAGAAGGACAGGAACCACGAATCTTATGCTACCACCTAGGATCGGACGCAGAACATACAGTATACGAAGCCGAAACACTGGGCCTAACACTAGCAGCTCACCTATTAGCCACAGAACGAAATGCAACATACCCAGCATCAATCCTAATCGACAACCAAGTGGCCATAGTATGCAGAACCAAAGCAAACAAGGACAGCAGTAACTTCATTCCTGAAAAGTTCAGCAACATGATCAAATCGATAGCGAAACGACGAGACGAACAAGGAGACTTCGACCTCACCATCCGATGTAGAGACTCGATCCTGAGTAGCCTCACAATGGCCTATATTGCAGTGTAGGTCAAGTCTACAGTACCATGCATGCAACGCGACACTTGCACGATAAACGCGATGTTCGTGCGACGTGCGCGACTTAGGCAACACAAATGCAACATAGGCGACACTTGCACGACTTGCGCGCGCCTTAGGCGAATTTTCCTGCGCCTAAGCGCCATAGGGCACCTGACCTCCCAGAGTGTTTTCCCATGTCCAGCCAAGTTCCCAGGTATGCATTTCTCCATTTATCATTTATTTCAACATCGTACCATGTTTATTTTATATCACTTTACCTTTTACCACCTACTTCTGACCACTACACCACATACCACACTTCAGTTTACACTACATCTTACTCTGAGTTTTTATTATGTTTTGAACAATATCATTACAAGCCCTAGTAGCAGTTAGCTCTAGTGGCCATATGCACATCACACCTCATGCCTTAACACCTCAACAAGTCTCAGTATCATCCGCATACCGCTTTCACTCAGTTCTGCTTTACAACACGTGACTTTCCCGCACTTTGCATGCCTATTGCCTTATTGCGCTTCGCGCATTTCCCCCTAGAGTTGTCACCTGTGGATCCCAGCTCTCTTGCATCCCCTAAGGGACGAGCCTATCGCACATTTTCTCTTCCCTTCAACATTTTATATCAGCTGCACCCTCAGCTGAGTTGAAGATCCTTCACCGATGAGTACCAGGACACGAGAACATAGCAGGCAATGAGCTAGCAGACCACAAAGCCAAGAAAGCTGCAGAAGATCCCGAAAACAGCAGCCCAAAACATCAGCTACCCAAATACCTACGAGATAAACCACTCCTATGCAACACGCCTGCGCTACGAGCCACCCAGAAGATAAAGGTAAAAGAACTCTGGAAAACCCTATGGTCAAAGTCACCACGCTACACTTGAACTCACGATATCGACCCATCAATGCCCTCCGCCAAGTATCTCAAACTTGTCAATGGCTTACCCAAACGATATGCCAGCATGTACATCCAGCTCTGTACTCGACACATCCCTCTGAATCATCACCTCCATCAAATCAACAAATCCGACACCCTGCACTGCCCAATATGCCCCAACACAAACAAAACGATTCACCACTTTATCTTCGAATGCCCCAATATCGAAAGGAATGCCATATCTTTGCAAACACCTGCACATTGAGACGCACTGTCAATAGCCCACATCCTAACATCCAGACAAAATCACCCCACACCTCATCTGATACATCAATAGCACTGGAAGATTCAAGGCAATATTCGGTGAGAATTAACATATGTAAAAGAACATAACACACCACAGTAAAAATGTCACAGGGAAACATACCCAAACTGCATATACCAACCCGAACCACACTCTCTCTCATGAAAGGATCAACACTCCAATGAAGCTGTCACTGATGGAACCACAGAAGACACTGATTACAGAGGAACAACATAGCAAAACTGAAGAATGAACCAGACAAGACAAATGAAGCTATAACCCTATAACCAACTTCCTCTACTAACACGTCTTCCCCCTGCAGCTTTCCTTTCATGCCTGCTCACTTTGGTGACAGAGTACATGTCCGCACCATAACCGAAAAGAATCCAAACCCCCCTCAAAAGACGAAAGATAGCTAATGACGAGACAATGTCCAACATAGGGTCTACGACCCCAAAGGACTAAATCTGAAGCAAAAAAAAAAAAGATAGAATACTGGCACCATCACAGTCAATTCTTGCCAGCACCACACTACGTACCGTCAAGGTGATGTCAAATGATTTATATTATTTAAATGACAACTAATTGTTTCTAGATCATCAACCCACTGACAGGTTTGTTCAGAACAAAGTCAGAGACTCCATCTGGCATTATCCCTACCAGCGTGACACCACCTACCACTGCTTTCTCCTCGACAAATGACCTCATTGCACATATGGTGACTGCAAGTATGAACGATATCGACGATGTTGCCATGCCTCTGACTATTGAGGCCAAACACTCATTTATCCAACTTCTATTGAATTCTATTCTGGCAATGAAGGAAATGACTACTTCTACTACTACAAATGCTGCAGTTGCCATCACTGCTGACTTCAATGTGGATTCCACAAAGGCTACCAAGAAGAACTTCAAGAAAAACCCAAATGCAGCCAAGGAGACAGATGGTCGAGCGACTGCAAAGTAAGTTTTCTTAAAATAATCATTAGGCTATACTATTCTCATGGTTCTAACAGGAGTCTCTGTGCTATTGATTGGGTGGAGTCAAACATAGGTGGCACCAATGCTGCATTTGAGAACTACTGGAGGAAACTCGACAAGGAGGGAAAGAAGAAATATCATGATATGGCTGCACTCATTAAGATGGTGAGCACATTGTGTATGCTCTGCATTCTGCTCTGACATCTGTCTACAGGCAAAAGTCTGTGCTGTCGGCGCCTCACCTGTTGTAGGTGCTGTTGTAATGGGGCCACCAGACAACATACCTACATCATCCTAGTTATTTTTCAAGTCGTTACACATTTTTTTACTGTTACTGCCACAGCACTGCTACCAGCTGTTGTTTTTGTCGCTATGGTTATTTGCATGTCACTATCATTTGCTCATTTTGTTGTTTTGTTTGCTACATCCACATGCATACAGGGATATCCAGGAAGTGGTTCAGACATCCACACTTAGCCATATCTTCTAAGCACGCTGTCTGAGTGTGGCTGAGCCTGTTGTGGGTTTTGACTGGGATAGGCTGCATGACAGGGGTTGTGTACAAATTGAAGATGCAGCTTTTGTAGTTTATGGGCTGGATGGATGGACAGGCATGAGGTTAACAAAAGCGCTTGATATGTGTGGGCAATGGAGGTCGTCCTGAGCGTAAACTCACACCAACGATGCACATGGGCATATAGCTCCTGAATGACCAAACCAAGATGAACGCCAGCCATGATTTCTTCACATGACATCGGTGGCACTTTGTCCTGCTCCTTCAATGGCAGCATCCAAGTGGGGTCATCCCAAAGAATTGTGATTTGAATGAGACATGATTCGCTACAATGGAGAAATGTCCACGCGTGTTCAAGAGCTGCAGCTCCTTCGCGGAAGGAGATTTCCAGCACGGTCCACATTGATGGAGTTTTGGATAAGAGCAAGTACCAATGCTTGCACACACGCAACGCTTGCAAGAGCGTTGATCAGGGTGGGGAGTCATCGATTTCGCCATCGATAGAATAATTTTCTAGATGGTCATCCCACTCGTAATGCTCATAAGTCATTCTATCTCCCCAATCGTCCCATCGTCTGGATACGCATCCGACGGCAGTTTCTTTCAAAAGATAATCGTCGAAGGCAGCTTGATCTTCTTTGCACACCAGCCTGAGGATCATAAGGAGGATATCGTCTGAGAGCCGAACCTTAAAAGAGCTAGCCATTATGACTGTTGGAGAAGTACAAGGTAAGTATAGTCATGCTTAATACCGTCCAAGAGACTCAACCAGAAGTTTGCCGTCGCCGCCAAAAATTGCCAACAATGCGGTGTGGGGCTCTCGTTCAAACTCTCTAGAGTCTTCCCTAGCCAGCGATCGAGGGGAGACGGTCGTTCTTTCGATCTTATTGGCTACTGATTAAGAAGTTAGAACAGATTCCGCTTGGTTCGTGAAAATTTCCAGTTGATTATCGCTTGAGAAATCCTTACGAAATTTGCCTAGAAATTCTCTGCATGTGCTTGAACCATCAACCAGTTTGCTCGCATACCTTGATCACTTGTTGATCCTCTCAGCGACCGCCTCGAGGTCAGCGTCACTGGGCTGGCGTTAACTTGCACTGCCTTGTCCGGCGCTCCCTGGCCGCCTGGTGGAACACATCAGGAAAACCCTCCGATGTAAACTTAGATAAATTGGATCTTCTTAGAAAAATTTTGAACAGCTGTAAAAATTTGAAGTAGCTGGCCCTAAGAGCGATAGTGTAGTGCAGGCTAATGATAATCATTGGCAACCTAGCGCAGTGTAACAAAACTATATCGATCTATGTATGTATTTACATAAAATGATGAACACTCGTCAAGAACATTAGCGGAAGTCCATTCACGAGGAGCCACAGGTCCGAAATGCGGAATCAAATGGGTGCTACAACGAATGTTGCTGATTGGTATAATGCTGGCAATTCGTTCTCCGTTTTTGATGATGCGCGAGACCTTGTGCAAGCCATGATCTTGGTTAGGTATGCAGAAGGGAGAGAACCATTCCACATATGCGAGATGTTTCGGAGGCTGGAATGTGGACTGGAAAAAGTTTTGGGACGGCTTTGGGAGGGATTGAAAATATAACACGGACTTGCGCAATTCGATATCCTGAATAGTATTAGCTATTGAGTGCCACTCAATAACACAATTCAGAGTACTTACCTTTGGTGCCGAGTGAACCACCTGTACCATCATTGACAAACACAGTATCAAATCGTGGTGTGACACTGTCAGATGCAAATGTTCCTGACCGTCCAGGACGTGCGTGGACACTATCAACAGTGACCGGAGAATCGCCATGACCACGAACATCAGCCGAGAGCCATTTCACCTTGTGAAAGACTGGTAGTGTTCGAAATGGGATGTGGATGTCAGCTGCTCGATCTTCGAGCTGCCTGGCTGTAATAGTAGTGTTGGGAGGAAGTGTGACTTTGGCAACATAACGTGCAAGAGATTCGTTAAAGTGCGTGGCACCATATTCGTTCGCAAGCTTGTCGATGGTGACTGCCTTAACTGTAGGATGCTTTGTCATCGTTTGAGTGCAACGAAATGTCATTTCTGGGGGACGTGGCTGGGGTGGACGTGCAGTGTTGCCAATGAGTCTCCACTGAATGTATTTTTCATGACGAAAAATTTTCTCCCTCCGTTCAAGCCAAGTCGTCATTTGAGCAAACTCATTTTTGTGATTCATAGAACGATAAGCATCTTTTGCAAGGTCAATGTGAAGACGTTCAGTATATTCGGTATTGTAGTTGTCCGTAGTGCCAAACATTCGAATCATATGAGCGTAGTGAGCTGTGAAGTGGAGCTTTGGCAAATTGAATGAATTCCGAATGCCGAGGTCGATAAAGATGTCCTTGTTGTTGTGAAAAACGTCAAGTGCCTCATTGAGTAAGACCAGTGTCTCAGAGGTGTGAGATGGGTACTGAGCAAAGTATAAAAAGTCTAGCAGACCACGAACCGCACAGAGGAGTCGAGCGGAGGACATGTTGTTAGGTAGACTGATGTCGACTGATGATGCCAAGCAAGAAACGGCAAATTTGATTGTGTTCTGTACCGCTCACGCGCGAAAGAGTTGTAATGCCCTTTGCAAATATGCGAATATGGTGATTTGGGGGAAGGCGTCGACATCTTGCATCAATCTCTGCGCTGCCACATGCATAAGAGAGCCAAGTGAGGAGGTGCTTTATGAGCCCTTGGTAGAGTTGATGCAAAACATCAGGAGTTACAGACTCAAATATATTGACGAAGGGTAGTCCCTCCCAGAATGGGTGGACAATTGGCTTAATGCCAGCATTTGTACATGCCCGAACGAAGGCCAATCCACCTTCATCGAGAGCACAAAGTGCATCAAGTACTGCACCCAGGTCTCGTGGTTGCCAGTTTGCAATACCAGGTGCTAAACCGAGCTCGTCAGAGGGAATGTCGCACTTTGGACATTGAGTTGTCTTGATTCCAGTAGCTAAAACTTGCTCTGGATAGTCTCCCGCAAAACATGCAAACAAGGGATGGCCTCGATGCACTGTTCCATCACCACGTCGCATATTGATGCCATTGATTCCAGCAGCTGCAAGCGGAGCAAGTACGCGGCCCACACAAGCATGATATAGATTGGCGAGCATCCGTCGGCGCTGCAGCTTTGTTTGTAATGTGATCGAGGCGAGTAGTTGGAAGATATGCAAGGAGGACATGTGCGTGGCGTGATGGTTTCCGACGAATGTCCTTTGGGATATTTCCAATGGTCATATAGACTGGGTACGCTGTCTTGTTGCGAAACATCGTAACTTGAGTCTTGTCTGATGAAATAATGACCGGAATTATAGTAGCACCAGGGCGTTCACGGTCTAGGTGTTTCTAGAGAACGTGGTGTTAAAATTTGTACGTCGAAGCTCACAAAACATAGATAATACCCACCTGACTATTCCACCACCATTTTCCAGTATGCATCTCGTGATATAAACGAATCGTTTCATCTTTGTCGGCATAGTGACGTTCAGGAGCAAAGACAAGAAAGTCGGCAAAGTTAGGATCACTGAAAAGAGCCTTGATACATTCAATGATATCACGATAGTAGACGTCAAATGCTTCATTGGCGACAACAATCTGATCGCGTTTGAATTTTGGACGGCCCGGAAGTTCATTGTCAATGATCTTGTTCAGCTCTCGTGTATTCTTGAAGGAAAGACCAATCTTTTCACTAAGCTGGAGGTGTCATGATTAGATTAATCCTGGCGTTCAACAGAAGCACAGACTTACACCCTCAATCGAGACAAGTTCCTGTGAATGCGGTTGAACTTGAACCTCGTAATTTTGCCCAACGTGCTATATCCCAATCAAGTTTCGAGGCGAATGGAGCATAAATATTATCTGCACTCGAGTCATCAAGCTGTGCATGGTAGGTTGCATTGCTTGGCTGCTTGACGACATCAACAGGCTGTCCAGCTTGAATATCGGGGTATCGGACAACTGTGGGTGCCTGTTCATGTTCATGAAGTCGCTGTTGTGCCATATGTCGAGCATCTTGGCCATGATCTGCAGTAGGTGGGTGCAAGGTGTCATTGTGTGCAGGTGCTGACACTACAGGAGGTTCCCATTCATCATGATCACCAACATCATAATGCTCACCACACGCAGGAGCAGCAGGACTCAGATGCACTGGTACTGCAGGAGGTTCCCATTCGGTCTGATCATCGATGTCATAATCTGAGTCATCTTCATCCAAATGCTCCTTGCCTGCATCCTCCTCATCATCTGACCCTGGCCATGTGAGCTCGTCCTCAGCATATGTTCCGAAAAAGTCACCTTCAAACATGGCATGATCTGGATCAGGAGCATCTACCTCTCCTTCGTTTGGTGGGCCTGGAGCAAATTGCCGCGAGGAAAGGTATAGGGCGCGACAGCCGGGATTGGTGGTCTTTGCGAGATGCTGGCTATAACCTGTGATTGACGCAAGTTGTTTATCACAGGCGGGACATGTTATTTGAGGCATTTCTGTATTAATTTTTATGAAAAAATTGAACACTGGGTGTCTGAAAATCACTTACAACGCGTCTCCCAACAGTACGAGTGAATCAGGAGCTCACAATTCTGATGGCCAGAGAAGAGAGGTGGTGTCACTAGCATGTCTGAGGCTCTGCCGAAGTAAAAAAATTGGTAAGTGATGATGGGATGCCATATGCACGAATATTGGCCAATCCGAATCTTGCAGCAATGGAAGCAACTCATTAATTATGTCCGGAGCATGCCAGCACAGGTAAATGACTTTCGCCAAGCAGCAGTAGTTGAACACATCAGACAGAGGGTGGCAATGGAGAGGAGACTGCTTCATGATAAATGGACAGAACAACCCATATCCGATTAGCCTGGGTGACGGGACCAGGGAGAAAAGTAATTGAACCGAGCTAAACAAAGAGGGTGGTAATGGGGAGGAAAGTGCAATAGTTCGTAATGGAGGAATGCTGTGCCTGGCCGACGGACCCATTATCAGGGAGGAAAAGTAGTAGAACATGCTAAATGTAGAGGGCGGTGATGGGGAAAGCGTCTCGATAGTTCATAAATGAAGGGAACACCATAGTACTTGAACATGCTGAACATAGAGGGTGGTAGTGGAGAAGAGAATGCTTCTTGGTAGTCTGTGAATGGAGGAAATGCCTGTCATCCGATTGTCAGGCCACCAATAAGAATGTTCCCGATAACGGGAACGTTACCAGGGAGAAAATGAGTGTGCACACTAGCACTTTGTAAGGCTGTGTTTAAGTTTTTCAACATAAACTCACCAAATAGCGGACTAAGCCAGACAGGGAAAGGTCAACCCTGGCTCAGCGCTCAGTGTTATGGTATAATAGGCGGACTGTTTCAAATTGAGTGGCTAACTCAAATGAAAAAAAAACACTCACTCACCTTTTGAAGCAGTCTTTCCATAGCAGAAAGGCACTCTCACATTCATTCCTTCTTATTTTTCACTCCTTCCAACCTCATCTTGCCTTCAATGGACTCGCCTGTGCATCCACGGTGTAAGCAAAAAATTCATGACAACATGCATAAAACTCACTTGGTTCAAGTACGACACAAAGCAAAAGACCAGGCTCTAGAAAACCCAGGTAAGCACCATGTCATCATACAAATTCGCACTCACAACAACGACACTTTGCGGCAGTGTGGGGATCACTCCAAAAAAAGCAGACACGCAAGCGTGAACGCTCACCCATTGACAATATTTCACCTATTCCAAAACGGGTCCGAGCCAAGCCAGTTAAAAGTAAGTCAGGATTACTAGCTCACATGTTACAATGACTCACCATGATAAACGCAGGTGGCACGACAAAAGCAAGGACACCAGCGCCTCTCCTCAGAACTGAAAACAGCAAAAGCAGCAGTAAGTATCTGAGTCAGTGCCCACAAAGCCAATTTTGCTTACAGAAAGATAAGAGCAGCCACCACCTCTCACTTCAGACTCTGAGGACAATGTCGAGGTTAGCCAACCTCAGCGGTCGAAGAAGAAGGGTCAGCATTGCATGTTCCCACGGGACAAATGGCCTTACTAATGGTTGAAAGTTGTAGCTCAGTGTCTTCGTTGAACAGTCAGATATCGATTCAGACGATGCCAGCAAGCAGAGTGCCTCTGATAGAACTTCCAGTTCCGATATTGAAGAGTTGGACTCAGAATCAGAGCCAGTTGAGAGCATCGCAGAAGTACTGTTGGAGAGGTGAGTTTTCCACACTACTAGCTTACATAAGTAATCTGTGCGACCTTCAAGGTTCCTGCAATTGCCAATGCACAGCAGAAAAAGCCTGCAAAGAGCACGTCTGGCAGACCTCAAACAACCAGAAAACGACCCATCCCAGTCACCGACACCTCCACCACCTGTATGGGGCTCTCAATACAAGTCTTCGAGTGCGAAAGAGAAGAATATGCTGCTGAAGTAGTAAGAACTTCTAGTATTTTGATTCAACTCTACTAAAACTTCCAAAACTTACTCAACAGGTCCCCATGTGAGATCTCCAATGACAAGGTCATCCTTTGGACCGCAACCTCTCAAACGCATCAGAAAAGCAACAAGCACTCCTCTGTAGCTGAAGAAGATGAAGAAGACGATGATTCCGTTTTCAATATCAACTGAGCCTTCCATGTCTGAGTCTTCGCATGCTGACCCCAGGAATCTTTTTACAAAGACTGGGTCAGTACGACTTACAGACCAGAACAGGATCTTCGCAAGGTGATTCAACACGGCATCCTCGAGGTCAAGCATACATTGCTTTCAAGCACGGATAC